>JAPPVO010007468.1:0-27535 GCA_030407325.1 Camellia japonica | reverse complement strand
TGGCTGAGGCCCGGGTAGTACAAAATATTATGGCTGTGAATGAAGGTGTGTACGTCAGTGCTCAATCTGTCTACCTCATGAACAAGCTGCAACATATTCCGGGATGGATTAGGAAGAAGCGGCAGGAAATGAGTCGCTGCGTTGGCCGAAGTGCCACATAACCCTCATACCTTTGGACTGGGTTATCTGCCCACCAAAGAGGACTGGGTGAGGAAAGGAAAGGAAATGGCCGGCAGAGCCAGAGCGACGCAGGCTGGGAAGCCTTTTGACCTAATACACAGGCCCATTTAGGGTACCCTGAACGGACGCTTCGTCCGGGAGGGGGAGGATTTTCCATTTTGCAGTTTCCCAGAGCCATGGTTAAACGCGGAGAAGAACCGCGTACCAGGTTTCGAAATCTTCTTCGACCTGCAACTATCCGGGGATGACGTTGCCACAGAGCAGACAGACCCACCAGCTAAGGCTAAGCGGTGTAAAGCAGGGGATCCTGAGGGCACAGAATTTGAAATGGGGGTAGCGCTGACATGTCTACTCTCTGATCCTCCGATTGACCAAGAGTGCTTGGGGGATAACTTCGTGGTTTCCATGATTGGGGATGAAACGGCTGCGAGCCAACCAGCAGCTATCTTGGATGCATCAATCGCACCCTCTCTCATTTGGCAGTACGAGGAGGGATTTTTGTCCAGCAGCACCGGGTCAGGTAGTGAGCCGGAATCTGATTCCACCGAGTCCTGTGAGTCGGAATCAGGTTCCAGCTCGACTGAGTCTAAGTCTGGTACTCCTGGGGATGTTAACCCGGATGCCACAGTCTTGTCCAGGTCCTCTTTTTCCTTTTCTTTTGAGTCTGTTGTAACAAAAGAATCGGACGATTTGGATGTACTTAATGAGAATGAGGTGAATGTGGTTTCCGAGTATTTCTCTGTGCCTTTGATTTATTGTATTAATTCAGACTTTCAAAACTTTGATGAAAACGATGAGGACGAAGTTCCTCCGGTTTTACAACGTTTAATTGAGCATGAGCAAGAGCAAGAGAGATTTGTTAAACCATTAATGGATGAAATCATTACCGTGAACATTGGTACTGAGGAGGACCCGCGGCTGGTCCAGATCGGGTCCACGTTGTCTTCTGAGGAACGCGAGCGCTTAGTCGCTTTATTAAAAAGATTTCAAAGATGTTTTCGCGTGGTCCTACGAAGACATGCCTGGAATCGATCCTGAGATTGTACAGCATCGGATCCCCTTGACCCCGAGGTCCGACCTGTCAAGCAGAAACTCAGAAGGATCCGCCCGGATTGGGCTCTCAAGATTAAGGAAGAGGTCACCAAGCAAATTGACGCAGGCTTCCTGCTGGTATCTGAGTACCCGACTTGGTTGGCCAACATTGTTCCGGTGCTGAAGAAAGATGGCAGGATCCGGGTGTGTGTAGACTTCAGGGATTTGAACAGAGCTAGTCCGAAGGACGACTTTCCCTTACCGCACATCGATGAGTTGGTGGATTTCACAGCAGGGCATGCTTTGCTCTCATTCATGGATGGCTTCTCGGGCTACAACCAGATAGTGATGGCGCCAGAAGACCGGGAAAAGACTGCATTCACCACCCCGTGGGGGACATACTGCTACCGGGTAATGCCGTTTGGGTTGAAGAATGCTGGAGCTATTTATCAACGGGCCGCGACCACAATACTACATGATTTGATCCACAAAGAGGTTGAGGTGTATGTGGACGACATGATTGTCAAGTCCAAGGAAAGAGAGGGCCACTACACCGCCTTGCATAAGTTTTTCCAAAGGATCAGGGAATTCCGGTTGCGGCTAAACCCTCAGAAATGTACATTTGGTGTTACGGCGGGAAAAATGCTGGGGTTTCTGATTACACAAAGAGGCATCGAGGTCGACCCTTCCAAAATCAAGGCCATCTTAGAAATGCCACCACCAAGGACTGAAAAGGAGGTGCGAGGCTTTCTGGGTAAAGTGCAATTCATAAGACGGTTTATCTCAAAATTAACCTTGACTTGTAAACACTTTTTGGTCTCCTGAAGAAAGGAAAGAAGTTCCAATGGGATGGCCGATGTCAAGCTGCATTTGAACAGATAAAGAGTATCTACAGAACCCGCCCGTTGTCACCGCCAGAACCAGGGAAACCGTTGATTTTGTATTTGTCAGTAACTGAAACTACAATGGGCTGCATGCTTGCACAAGAATCAGAAGATAAGGTGGAGACAGCCATCTACTATCTCAGTAAGAAGATGCTGGAATACGAAACCCGCTACACACCGCTGGAAAAGGCTTGCTTAGCTTTGGTATGGGCTACCAGGAAGCTGCGGCACTACCTGTTAGCTCACTCTGTAATGTTGGTTTCGCGACTTGATCCCATCAAATATCTTTTCGAGAAACCAGCGCTTACGGGTAGGCTAGCTCGTTGGTTGCTGTTGCTCTCCGAATTTGATCTTACGTACGTGACACGCAAGTCAGTGAAAGGAAGAGCAGTGGCAGAGTTCCTTGCCGACCACCCGGTTGAGGGGGATGAAGCAATTGAGTACCTGTTCCCGGATGAATCAATTCTGCACATCGACGATGAAGCTTGGACGATGTACTTTGACGGAGCGTCAAATCAACACGGGTATGGGATAGGAGTGTTGCTGATAGCACCCGACAATTCCCGTATCCCTCTCGCCTTCAAACTCCGATTCAAAGTCTCGAATAATGAAGCAGAATATGAGGCGTGCATCGCTGGTCTAGAAGCAACCCTAGAACTAGGGGCAAGACGGTTGGACGTCATTGGGGATTCGAACCTTGTTGTGTCTCAAGCGAAAGGAGACTGGAAAGTAAAAGAGGAAAAGATGATGATGTATCACCAAACCTTGGATTTGCTGATTCCTCGGTTTGAGAAGCTAAGTTTTACTCATCTACTAAGAGAGAACAACAGGTTCGCAGATTCTTTAGCAACTCTATCTTCTATGATAGACATCCTGTGTGGAGTCCGGATGCGTCCAGTCATCATCGACCAGAAATTCGCACCTGCCTATGAGTCGATTGCAGCCATAGACGAAGTTCAGGACGAACACCCCTGGTATTACGACATCTGAAATTTCTTGGAGAAAGAAGCATACCCGCCAGGGGTGAATGCCAAAGACAAAAGAGCAATCAGAAGAATGGCAGTTCAGTTCATCATCTGCGGGGGTAAACTGTATAAAAGGGGTCATCTGGGAATGCATAAACTGTGCGTTGATGCCGAAGAGTCAAAGCGTCTGATGGAGGCCATCCATGGGGGTGAATGTGGTGCACACATGAATGGGGTAATGTTGGCACGGAAGATCCTCAGACAGGGTTATTACTGGTCCACCATGGAGGAGGGTTGTATTGGCTTCGTCCGGCGATGTCACAAGTGTCAAATTCATGCAAATCGCATGAACATCCCGCCGTCAAAGCTGTACAGCATGACTTCGCCATGGCCGTTTTCTGTCTGGGGAATCGATGTAATCGGAGCTGTTACGCCAAAGGGGTCGAATGGGCATGAGTTCATTTTGGTAGCGATAGATTATTTCACAAAGTGGGTTGAGGCCCAATCTTATGCGGTGTTGAAGGCTTCGCACGTTGCAAAGTTTATCAGAAACAACATCATCTGTCGCTATGGGGTCCCAAACGAAATAATTTCAGACAATGGTTCCCACTTCAAGAAGGAGGTGATTGATTTATTGGAGAAATACAATGTGGCTTTTCATAAGTCGTCTACCTACCGGCCGCAAACCAATGGAGCAGTTGAGACCGCCAACAAGAATATCAAACGCATACTACAGAAGATGGTGGAAACCTACCGGGACTGGCCAGATAAGCTGCCGTTTGCTCTGTGGGGCTACAGGACTTCAATCAGAACTTCTACTGGGGCGACTCCGTATTCTCTGGTTTATGGGATGGAGGCCGTTCTACCTATTGAGATTGAGGTTCCGTCATTACGAGTATTGGCCGAGTGTCAAATAGCTGAGGCAGACTGGCAACAAAGCAGATTTGAGGAACTCATGCTCTTCGATGAAAGAAGGTTGAAAGCACTGTACCACGTCCAAAGTTATCAACGCAGGATTGCCCGGGCTTTCAACAAGAAGGTTAAGTCCAGGAATTTGAAAGAAGGAGATTTGGTACTCAAAGATAACCGAGCTCCCATCCACGACCCAAGGGGCAAGTTCAGACCCAATTGGACTGGTCCCTACATCATCAAGTCAATCTGGTCAGGTGGAGCTGTGGTTCTGATGGATCTAGATGGCTTAGAGTTTTCCCAACCGATCAACATGGATAAGTTGAAGAAATACTACCCTTGAGAGGCTCGCTAGGCCGAAAACCCGAAAGGGTGACCTAGGCAAATCTCAGAGCACAAAAAATTTGAAATTATAAAAACTGAGCTCGCAAGGTTGAAAACCCGCAAAGGGCGGCCTTGGCAAAAGTTAGAGCGCAAAAGGAGAGTGAAAATACCCGAGCGAACCCAAGCCTGAACTACGTAAGGCTTGATTCCCATCTTTGGGATACGTAGGCAGCTTCATCTTGAAGTTCAGCCACAATCTTTTCCCCGATCAACTTTGTCCATTCGATCATCTCAGTCATCTCTATTCATCAGCATTTACCGTGATCTCCGGTACAGTGCTATTCAGACTAGGGGCAACTTTCCGTTGCAATGAAGTGCTGCGGTACCATTCAAACTAGGGGCAACTTTCCAGTTGCTAGGATCCGGGGTTGTGCATCTCAGTGACAGATCTCAGGCGTGTCCAGTTCTGATCCATATCGAAAATAGTTTTGAAAGGTTTTAATAAAAGTTGACTTTGTTCAAATTAATCTTTTTACAACTAAGACCATTTTTGGACCAAAGCGGAGAATTTTCAGTACCACAACCTTCAATTTCATTGATTTCAAAACAGAGTTCTCTTGCTCTTGCATACACTTGAAGTTGCTTTTTATTACACTCAGGAAGAAAACTTGAAAGTACTAGTAAAGCAATAAATCCGGGGCATAGTCAAGTCAGGCGTCCCTGCGACCCCTGCCAGAGCCAGTTGAAACCTCTGATGCCAACCTAGGCCCAATCTGTGCCTCCTCATTGAGCCAATCCCAGCACTCTGTAGACACCCCATTTTTGACCGACCTTAAGACTCAGACGTCGCCGATTGAGCGCTCGGTGATGTTGCATATCGTGCTCGTTCAGAAGTTCCAGAATCGCGGCCGTGCGCCCTGCCTCCGGACTTCCGAACTCTCTTCTGTGCCTTGTCTCGGTTTGCGAACCAGACTCAGTTTTCTCTGTTTTCTTTCCTGAGGGAAGGGAGTAGTCTTGTAGACTATCTCTCGGTGGCCGTGCGCTACTTTTCGTGGCCGTAGGCCATTTTGCCCATTTCGGAGCCCCGTTCCCGGTTCTCGGAGCCGTCAGGCCGTGTGCCTCGGTTCGGGACCGCCCAACCGTCTCCGATTCCTCCGGTTCTTGGCACATACCTCTGTTTTATCATAACAAGGCACCCTGGGGTCGCAGATACGCACTTCGTGGCTGAATGCCACTTTCGGTGCTTATAGCCGGTTTTCGGGCCCCGAACCTCGCGGTTTGGCCCCCGAGTTTTCATTTCGCATCGGTTTTCTCCGATTTTTGGCAGGTACCTCTGTTTCATCATACCGAGGAACACTGGGGTCTCAGATACCCACTTCGTGGCTGAATGCCACTTTCGGTGCTTATAGCCCATTTTCGGGACCCCGAACTACGCGGTTTGGGCCCCGAGCGTTCATTTCTCATTAGTTTTTGTTCAATTTTGGCAGGTACCTCTGTTTCAGCATTAGGAAGATCACTGGAGGGTAGGAGGCCAGCAATTATCCCAGATAACCAGTTTCGCTCCTCCGGCGCCCGTTTTGCTCACTTCCGGGCCAATGTTGAACACCCTGGGGTTATTTTCTTCCAACCAAAGCTACATATTTGTGATGAGGGCACATGGGAGGACCCTAAGAAGTGATGGTCGGCCAGCAATTGTGAATTTCATTTTTGGGCCTCTCCTTCAGATGCAATGTTGTGACTCCTGCTTCAGTGTTGCCACATTCCGACCATGGAACCTTGTTCTACACATCTTGGAGGATCCTAAAAGTTGGTGGTCGGCCAGAAATTGTTGTTTTCATTTTTGAGCCTCTCCTTCAAGCTCTATGTTGTGACTCCTGCTTCAGAGTTGCCAGATTCCGACCTTGGGGCCTTATTCTACACATCTGGGAGGACACCATTGCTTGGTGGTCGGCCAGCAATTTTCATCTTCATTTTTGGGCATGGCCGGCCGGCCAGGGTGGGTGGCTGGCCGACCAGGTGGGGTGGCCGGCCGGCCACCTCCCAGAAATTTACCTGGCCGGCCAGCTTTCTGCTTTCCAGCTCTTTACAGCTGTCCGGATATTTTCTTGAAATATCTCCCCCATCCGGGGGATATTTTGGGAGGGAATGCTTGGATGCAATTCCCTCCCCTTTTACACCTTTTCTTCCCTATTTGAAGGCTTGGCCTCCTCCTTTGTTGAGGTTACAACATTTGACCTTAAGACCCTCTCTCCCAAAACCTCCATTTTCCTATTCAAAAACCCTAAAAACTTTCAAGCTTCCTAGCTCAACCCTTCACCAACCCTAAGCTCTACCATCAACAACTCCATTTCAGTAGCAAGGAAGTGATTTTCAGAGGCCAAGAGTCAACAAATTGAAGCCAAGAAGCCACCATAGTTGGATCTTCAAGGGTAAGTTCCTAAATCCTTTTTTTCTTGCATTTTCTTGAGCCATTTCTTTACCCCATTTGCTTCCATTTTTGGGCTCTGACCCCTACTGGTTTTGGGCTTATTTTGAGCCCCTCTACAACATCTTAGAAGGGCTCAACCCTGTTTGGTGTCTCCTTCATACACTTGCTTCAATATCACTCTTTAGGCCATTAATTTGCATGCTTTATTTTCCTTATGATTAATCTGATTTCGGGACTGATGTAAACTGTTAGTGGGCTTATATTGAGCCCCTCTTCAACATTGAAGAAGGGCTCCATCATGTTTGGTGACTCTAGCATGCACTTCCTTTGAAATGCTTCCATTTTACCGTAAAATTGCATGATTGTTTTGGCCTATTTTTGATCTGAGTTGGAACTTGTACCATACTTTGATTGTGCTTATTTTGAGCCCCTCTTCAACATTGAAGAAGGGCTCAACCTGGTTTTCTTGCTCTACATATCACTTGCTTTGAATTCTTGTTCCACTCCCATTTTGCATGCATTTTTAAGCTCACCATGCTTCGGATTTCAGCCTTCATAAGGCTTAGAGAGTGCCTTATTTTGGTCCATTATTCATTCTTTGTTAAGGGTCTTAGGCCATTTGATGACTGGTTTTGGTACTTGTTTTGTAATCTTTCAATTTACCGTAAAATTGCATGTTTGTTTAGGCTTGCTTAGCCACTGATTTGAGTCTTCATCAGGCTTAGAAAGTGTCTTAGAATTTCCTATTCTTCATCTTTTGTTAAGGGTTCAAAATTGTTTGATGCTTGCCTATGGTACCTCATGTTGTAGCCCCTTATTGGCTCATTTTTGCATGCCATTTTGAGCATATCTACACACTGAATTAGAGGATCTCATCTACTGTAAATATGCATGTTTTTGGCCCCTCTTCAATTTTTTAGAACTGATTTTTCTGGTTTGAGCATTGTATATACTACTTGCTTTGTAATTCCTCTCTTTTTCCCCGTTTTTGCAAGCTATTTTTGCCATGCTTGTGGTTGTTATTTAGCCTTGCTTTGTACTGAAAAAATTCCATATTTGGGGCTGCCTTGCTACTGGTTTGCATGTCATGGTCATGTTGTGCGTGTTTAGTATGGCTATAGGCCATTTCGGGTACTTAAAATCACATTTCGGGATGATTTCATGTATTGGTTGTCATTTCGTATCATTTCGGGACTGTTTTCCCCTTCGTTTAGGTGCTGAAATTTGGTTTGCATGCTTGCATATCATTTCCCGCGCTTTTTCATGCCTTCGGGCCATGCCTCGGTTTGCGTGCCCGTGTGCACGCACCTCGAGGCATCTCTGTTTTATCCGACGGCATCTGATGTGAGTGTGGCTAAGGTCCACTCATGTCAGTATAAGCCCAATTTGCATTTCTGTCTCATTTTATCATTGCCTCGGTATGCGCGCCTGTGGACACGCATTTCGAGGCACTTCATTCTTATCCGACGGCCTCCTATGTGAGTGAGCTGAGGCTCTCCCATGTTGGTGTAAGCCCATCGTGGCATTTCGTATGCCATTTCATTCCATTTTATCATCGCCTCGGGGTGCGTGCCTGTGGGCACACATTTCGAGGCACTTCGGTTTTATCCGATTTCTCATTTTATCATCGCCTCGATGTGCGTGCCTGTGGGCACACATTTCGAGGCACTTCGGTTTTATCCGATTTTCTCTTCATATCATCGCCTCGATGTGCGTGCCTGTGGGCACACATTTCGAGGCACTTCGGTTTTATCCGATTTCCATTTCATCATCGCCTCGATGTGCGTGCCTGTGGGCACACATTTCGAGGCACTTTGGTTTTATCCGATTTCCACTTCATATCATCGCCTCGGTGTGCGTGCCTGTGGGCACACATTTCGAGGCATTTCGGTTTTATCCGATTTTGCACTTCATATCATCGCCTCGGTGTGCGTGCTTGTGGGCACACATTTCGAGGCACTTCGGTTTTATCCGATTTGCATTTCACATCATCGCCTCAGTTTGCGTGCACGCGTGCGCGCTTTTCGAGGCGTCTCATTTTCATCTCACTTTCATAGCATCGAGCATACTAGGCTGTATCTTAGTTGCATTTCATGCATATCATGCATATCGCATCGTGTTCGGGATAAGAGTTAGCCCGGGCACGGGAAACGAGGCACGTTTCGTACTCCGAGTGACGAAACGGGTCTCAATTCCCCAGTCACCGACACTCCGGATAACCCATGATGGAGTTAGGTTTTCATCGTAGCATTCATTTGCATTGCACCCTATATTGAGTTGTGCAATCCGATTCCTCGGCCATCATGCATCGATATGCGTGATTGGTGGCACGAGGATCGAGGCATGCATATATTTGTGAAATACATTGCTATGCCCTTTTCCTGCTCTCTGTTGCAGCAAAATCAAGGATCAACAACTTTTCAGAGTTTGGCACGCATTTCGAGAAAAGTGCAAACAGAGGCTAATTGGGGCATCCCAGTGGATTTCCGCGCCGAGACAGTCCAGCATACATCATTCATCAGAAGCAAGGCAGTCCCTGGCTTGCATGCCAGTTTTACTTTTTTGTAGTTAATCTGTACATTAATTAGAAATCTGTATTATTCTTTCATTTCGGACTGTATTATTATTTATTCGGACCCTCTGCGCGAGGGCAATGTTGTAATAAGTGTGGGTGAGTGTGATGTATGTCTTCCAACCCCCATTTCTTTCTCCCTTTTATTTACCCGCTTATGATGGTTAGATATAGGGCATATTTCAATAAGCATACAGTATGACAGCATGTTTGCATCATTCATCTGTTTTGCACGCACCGAGCTCGGCGCATCATACAAACTGCATTTGTATTTCAATTCCAAATTGAATACGTGTTAGTTGTAGCATTTCACATGCCATGTTTAGAATAGCCGAGCCTGCTATAATTGCATCTTGCATGCGTTGCATTAGGCATTCCGTATATCTAGGATCATGCATGATTTCTAATAAGCTTCCGTTTTTGGCTTGGAGTACTCGGTGAGTTTTATGCTTTAGCATCCTTGCATTGTGTGTGAGTGTTGCCATGATAGCATGCTTACCATGAGGCTATGTGCTTATGTGATATAACTGCCTTGAATGCCTGTGGGTGGAGGTTGTGTTACTTGAATTGGGACAATTGTTGACTGTTTGTTTTAAGCCCACTAGATAGTGGCAAAATCATGTTTTCTAAGCCCACCTGAGGGTGGCAAATCCGCGTCTTAGCCTACCTGCGGGTAGCACCATCAAACCATTTTCAAACAAACAAACATGAAATGTTTTGTTCCAATTCGGGCGACTCAGTCTATACTTGTTTGCTGCGAGCATCACATAGTAACCTAGGCTAATAACCGGAATAAGAACTCACAATGTTTTCAAAATAAGATATCATGGTTAGTAGAGGCCGGTCTTTGACCGGGCGAGCGGGGGTGCTCACGAAGTGACCTTCCCCAATCGTACCCAAGTTCCCGAGCTGAGGCAACTTTGGTGATGACGGACACGTGGCCTTCGGCACCGAGTCAGGGTTTCCTAAATTTCCCATTTTAAAAACATTTAGGTGGCGACTCTGTATCTGGCAAAGCAGTCCATGTTTGGCACTTCTTTCAAAAAATCTATTTTCAAAACGATTTGCCGGATTTGGACTCTTTGGTTCAAGATTAAGAACCGTGACATTTGAGTCCTTGAACTATAGTGACCCCAATATGAACGGAACGGGACTTAACCCTCCCGGGGCGTTCGGGGGACGTCTACACACTCGTCAGACAAAGTGCAACTAAAAGTGGGAGCAGGGGCCAGGAGCTCTCTATTTCCCCATGCTGCGGCCTGCCGAACCAGCTGTGCGCCTCGAACTGGAAATGTAGCCGGATACTCTATCCCCTCTGGTGGGCAAGTCTGATCATGGCCAAACTGGCGCAGAATACGGAATGGGAAATAGAATACGCAGTGAGTCAAGCCAATCAATCGAATCCCAACCTGTCGAGACATGCTGTAGCTCATCGCCGGGAGATTGAGCCAAGGGCAGCGCCACACAACGCGATCTGCCGATAAATTGCACATCCATTCAAACCACCATCCCTCATCAGGGGCATCGACTAGGCGCTGTCGAAAGAAATAGCCGCGGGCTGAGTAAGCAGGGCAAGAGTCCACAACCTGCAATTTATCCATCAACCATACCTGGGGAGGGATGAAAAATGAGAGAATAAAGAATAGAGAGATGTACGATGAGAGAAAAGTAAGAAAAAGGTTTTGTGAGAAAAATCGAGCCTGAGGGCCGAGTGATGTGAGCAAATACATATGTGAGCTCGGGTGGGAAACATTACCTGCAGCAGTAGTGGACTCCCTGCAAATCTAGTCGTCTCCCGGCGACAGAAAGCATCCAAGCCCATCAGCGTCTCCGCCAAGGTCATGGCGATGCAACTCCTTCTTTCTCTCAAGCCTTGGGCCACTTCGATCAGACGGACGTTGGATCCTCCAAAGCTCGAGGCAAACAGAAAATGAGATAACATGCATAAACAGAGGGCGTGTTGCCGGAAGCCTTGCCAATGATGGTCGCCGCGGTCACCAGCATCGGAGAACCGGGTAAATAGGCTTGGGATATCCAACATTCCGTTACAAATCAAGGATCGAGCATCATGTGCGTTGAGTCCGCACATCCGCCCTAGGGTTTGGGCATGGCCAAAATTGAGTTGGGGCACGATTTCCTCATCTCGCTCGGATTCTATCAAAACTTGAAAATCTTCAAAAGTGGGACATACCTCTTGCCCTCCGAAGCTGAAGACGTGCGTCACTGGGTTCCAAAATCTCACCGCGGCATAGAGGAAAGGAAGATGCAGTGAAGTCCGGCCCAGTGTGAATAGTGCGTTCAAGCCGAAACCCCGGAAGTTTAACTTTTCCGAGCCATCCAAAGAAGAGATCCAAGATGTGAGATTTTCTACGAGAAATGCCTCCATTTTTGTGCAAAGCAGTGATGAAATGAAAGAGTTCCAAAGTTGGAGCTTTATAGGGGGGTAAAACACTATTCGGGGACAAGTGGCAAGATTCTGTGAGCTGCAGGAAAAGGTGGCCGGCCGGCCACCTATTCTAGCAGGCCGGCCACCCTTGACTCAAAACATGGCCGGCCGGCCACCTTTCAATCCCCAGATGCAAAATGTGGCCGCCCTGCATGGTCCTGTTTTGCCCTCCGGAAGGAAGTTTGAGGCATTTCTACGCATCAGGGATGTCGAAGGCCTCAATTTCTCTCAATTTCGGATGCGTTCCATCATCCAGATCGTCCGTCCGAAGTACGCTTTGTTGTATTTTTGTTTATCGAGTTGTTGCTTTGTTTATCGAGTTGTAAGTTTTGTCGAGCTGTCGCATTTTGTGTTTTGAATCGTTACTCTTTGTTTACGCAATTTTGTCAAGTCTTGTTTATCGAGTCGTCAACATTGTTATATTTTGCTTATCGAGTTGTAAACTTGCTAAGATTCTGTTACGTCTTAGTGAGTCGAGTTGTTTGATTTGTTGCGTCGGTTCATTACCTGACCTGGTAAATACACAAGGCACATTTCCATTCAATTCCGTTTTTGTGCAAAACAATGCGATGCGATGCGATGCGATGCGATACTAAGAGTTTCAAATACAAACACCTTTTTAAAGGCTTTTCATTCCATCATGTTTTACAACAAATAAAGGTACAAGTTTTACAGAAAATAAACTGCCTAACAATATGCAAAGTGCTACAATACTAGCAAAAAGTAAAATAAAGCAGGAAATAGCATCAATATCCTCGGGAACGGGAATGAGGAGGCCCTCTCATCCTCTTCTGCGGGACAACCTCTGCACCATCATCACCATCCGGGTCAGAGCTATCATCCTCCGGATCCCCCTCAGCCTCGTCTCCACTCCCGGAACCAAGACCGGAGCCTCCCTCCCCAGCAGATGTCTCTGACTCACGGTCTGCAACCTCCTCCTCCTCCTCCTCAATAATGGGTGCCCTGCGTCTGCGAGACGACCCTGCTCCTCCAGCTCCTCGGACAGGTCTAGATGGCCCTGCTCCCTGAGAAGGCCTGGATGGCCCTACTCCCTGAGAAGGCCTGGATGGTCCAACACCTCGACCTCTCTGCGAAGGCCCGGGTGGCCTGGCCTGCGACGGAGCATATACGGGAGGCATCTGAAAGTGAAAAGTTCAAATACATCAGTTCAAATATGACAAGCAGATGCAAGTACAATATGTGAGTGGGGGTGTGTGTCAAATGTGCTCTACACAGACTATCAATACAGCAGAATGTTCAAAATCGATATGTTATCAAGAAATATGCTAAATACGGGAAGAGGGCAGTACCTGCACGCCCATGATGGCTAGCTGTGCCTCCCTCCGTAGGATCATGCCCTCGAATGTGGCTAGCATCCCGATATCTCGTCCGTGTACTCAACTGGAGGCTGCAAATACAAATGCAAAACTGTCAGTAAATGAATGGATGTCTAAATATCCGACTGACAAATCAAAGCTGTAAAACATACCGGTGGTGAATCAGGGTCTCTGACATATCTGTGATCAGAAAGAGGAGGCTCTAGCGAGACCTGGTAAGGAGTCCCGAACCGAACTCATCAACTCGGTCGGCATGTCTGGCCACCCAGGATGATAAAGAGACGGAGGAATCGGGAATCGAACTACCTCTACCCCTAGATGCACCAGCCCTGCTAGAGGAGGGATATCCGTAGCACGGGCACGACTCGAAGATGGTACATCAGTAGGCCTCAGTGTCGGAGCACGCACTCCCGTCAAGGGGGGCATCAGATATATACGACGATAGGTGGCGTAGTCCCCCTCCATGAGATATAACAAAGCATCGGTGCCCTGCATAGCACTAGTGACCTCCTGGGTAGAGAGTCTATCCGCAGTCCGCATAGTGGCTGGAGGTACAGCAGGAGGGTCCTGAGAATCGTACCCCCACACCTGGCGCAGAAAGCGTTCCCCCAGGAACCATGCCCTACCAACTGGTCCTTCGAGCAGGAACCTATACTGGGAATTACCCGATCCTCCGGGATACTGATATCGGAGACCATCACCTAAGACCGCCCAGGGCTGCCAAGTAATCTGCGGATAGCCAGTGCATAAATCAATCAGAAATCAGGAATATACAGGGCAGATCAAAGATGAAAATGAAAGGAACTGAAAGTTCTGAAATACCTCTGTCGTCCGCACAGTGTCAAAATACTGTCGCAGGCCGAAGAGAGTCTCTCGAGGTCTCGGTCGGTGCTCGCCCTCGAATACCAGTGAAAACGGAGTCATAAGGAGTCCTGCCACCTCCATCTCCGGGGCTAACGTCGGAAAATACACGTAGACCCATAGCTGAGAAAAGCAGTGCGGAATGTAAATACAAAGCGCTGAGGGCAAAATACAAAACGTAAAGTGCGCCGTGTACACGATGAACAAGTAATGAGGAGCAGAAATATAAATCAAGAGGACAGAACGTACCTCTCAGGCCCTCCAGTAGCCGCCGAGTAAGTCTCCCCGCCCGCGAGAGGCTGCACTCATGTAACAATAGAGGGTAGCCAGGCCAGCGCCACCCCAGTCATACCGACTGACCTGTGATAGGTCCACTAGGGCACTCAGAAGATACAATCCAACAGTGTTCCCCCTATCAGCAAACAAAGTGGTGCCAAAGAGGAACATGAGGAAACCTCGGGTGTACTGCTCAATCTCCTCAGGAGACTCAGGCTCCATCTCCGGCCTCCGAAAACGGGAAGAGAACCAGGTGTACCGGACTCTCCCAGAAGCTCTGTCTACAGGTGGGCAAGCCCCCAACAGATGTATCCATGCGGCCTCTCACTCACCCATATCCTCGTCATAAGGTATGGGCCAACCGCCTATGTCTAGGCCGGTGAGTACGGCAAAATCTATTGGAGTCATGGTCATATCCCCAGTGGCAGAAAAATGGAAAGAATTGGTGGTGTCCCACCATCTCTCCACCAAAGCAGCTAACAATGTCCTGCTGGCAGGACAGTGTGATAACCCCATACAGAATGCTCCGAACCCTGCTGAGTCGACCAAATCCCGGACAGCCTCCGGGAGCTCGGCGTACCACTCTCTCGCAACAGTGGAGCCATATCCTCGCACGGCGCGAGAGCCAACCTGCATTCAGAATGAATACATGTGTTCAGTACATAATAAAATGCAAGCCGTATGCAAGCTGTGTGCAAATGAAATGAATAAGCCGTGTGCAAATGAAATGAATGAGCTGAGTGCAAAGGAAATGAATAAGCCGTGTGCAAATGAAATGAATGAGCCGTTGCAAATCAGTGTTTTGGGCTGCGTGTTCAATCCTAATCAGTGGGTTGCGTGTTCACTTTAATTATACCTGGGCTGCGTGTTCAGTAAATCAGTGTTTTGGGCTGCGTGTTCAAACCATAATCAGTGGGCTGCGTGTTCACTTTAATTCAAACCTGGGCTGCGTGTTCACTTTAATTCAAACCTGGGCTGCGTGTTCAGTAAATCAGTGTTTTGGGCTGCGTGTTCAAACCATAAACAGTGGGCTGCGTGTTCACTTTAATTCAAATCTGGGCTGCGTGTTCAGTAAATCAGTGTTTTGGGCTGCGTGTTCAAACCATAATCAGTGGGCTGCGTGTTCACTTTAATTATACCTGGGCTGCGTGTTCAGTAAATCAGTGTTTTGGGCTGCGTGTTCAAATCATAATCAGTGGGCTGCGTGTTCACTTTAATTTATATCTGGGCTGCGTGTTCAGAAAATCAGTGTTTTGGGCTGCGTGTTCAAATCATAATCAGTGGGCTGCGTGTTCACTTTAATTTATATCTGGGCTGCGTGTTCAGAAAATCAGTGTTTTGGGCTGCGTGTTCAAATCATAATCAGTGGGCTGCGTGTTCACTTTAATTTATATCTGGGCTGCGTGTTCAGAAAATCAGTGTTTTGGGCTGCGTGTTCAAATCATAATCAGTGGGCTGCGTGTTCACTTTAATTTATATCTGGGCTGCGTGTTCAGAAATTTGGTATTTGGGCTGCGTGTTCAAATTTCAGAAAAATTAGTGGGCTGCGTGTTCACTTTAATTTATATCTGGGCTGCGTGTTCAGAAAATTTGGTATTTGGGCTGCGTGTTCAAATTTCAGAAAAATTAGTGGGCTGTGTGTTCACCCTCGACTTGGACTGCGTGTTCAGCAAATTTGGTATTTGGGCTGCGTGTTCAAATTTCAGAAAAATTAGTGGGCTGTGTGTTCACCCTCGACTTGGACTGTGTTTTCAGAAAATCAGAGTTTGGGACTGTGTGTTCTACTCTTAATCAGTGTGGGCTGTGTGTTCACCATCGACTTGGACTGTGTGTTCAGAAAATCGGAGTTTGGGACTGTGTGTTCTACTCTTAATCAGTGTGTGCGGTGTGCTCACCTTCAAATTCGGGCTGTGTGTTCGATAAATCAGTGTATGAGCCGTAAGTTCAATTCTTAACTAATGTGTACCATGTGTTCATAATCAATCAGTCAATGAGCCGTGTGTTCAGCAATTCAAGTGTTTAAGTCACATGTTCAGAATGCAAACAAAGTACTATGTCATAAGCTAAAACTGTGTGTTCAAGCATGGCAAAGTTACAAAATGCACGAAAAATGCAGAAAATAAAGTAAAATACCTCTCGTGCTTCGTGAGAGAGGTGCTGCTCCGGCTCTCGCAGAAGTAAATCCCCGGGTGCCCGGTCATTGAACTCAGTGAAACGACGAAAAACGGCCCGCGGAAGCATATGTACCGGTGGGGCGTACCTCCCGGGAATAAAAGGACGGACTCTCGGGGGGAGTGTCATGATATCAAAATCATCCCCGGCACCTGGAGGACCTCCACCATGAGGGTAATCACCCGCCATTTCAAGAAATCTGCAAAAAGGAGCAAAAATGAGCAAAAATGAGCCAAAATCGAAAAAGTCAACAAAAGTCAACTCTCGGGAAATGAAAAAGTCAACAAAAGTCAACTCCCGAGAAAATCTTCCAAATATTGAGACAAACTTACCTCAAGTGGTGAAAATGAGAAAAGAAGCTCCGAAATCAAAATTTAATCGACTCAAAGTGCTTAAAACTGAAAGATTTCGCGAAAACAACTTGCGTGGGAGGCTGAAAAGCGCATATAAAGTGCAGATCTGAAGAAAAAATGGTTTGGGAGGCAAGAGGAGAAAATTTCGCACCTGTGGGAGTGATTTCGGATTGAATGGATGAGGATATATATAGAAAATGAGGCAAAAGACAAAATTGCCCCTACTTTTGTGCAGGTGGCCGGCCGGCCACCTTTCCTAGCTGGCCGGCCATTTGCTTTTTGGAAGGTGGCCGGCAGCCTCCCCTTGGCCAACCACTTGGCCGGCCATGTCCCCCACCTCCCCCCCTAGCTCTCTGCCAATTTTGAGGAAGATTGGAGTTCCCAGGACCTGAAAAAGTTCAAGAAAAGTGTACCTTCCGGTCGCGAAATTGCTCCGCCAGAACTTCAGCTGCAATTTCTGACATGTGTCTCATCATCACTCATCAAAATCAAGGTGTATCCTTTTTGAACATGTTGTAACCTCTCCGGGAGGTGAACCCGAGGCCGCGATTGAGTTGCCTTCACCGAAATGCGCGTTTTCTACTCGTTATTTCGCAACAAACGGGCACCCTGATTCGTGCTCATTTTGCATTGTTTTGCATATAACTTGCATTCTTATGAACATTTTGCATTGTCATGCATGTTTTCTTGGTGTACCATCCCACTGTGCTTGAACATGCGTTGTCACGCACGTTCCTTTCTTGCATTGTGTTGCATTCACTCGCCTACACTGTGTGTGTCAAACTTTCGGAATCACAAGAATCACATTGAATATATGTTGTTAGCATATTGTTCTTGTTGAATTTCTCTCTTTTGCAGGCACGATATTGTATGTACGGTTCATTTGAGGCTGGTGCGACCAGACGAATCGCGCAGGTATCGTATCTTTTCCGTGTGAGACGCGACGAGAATCGAATGATTCTCCGCATTCCTAACTGCATGAAATGTAGTTGTTGCTTTGCATTCTTGCTTAAAACTGTTGCATCTATTTGCGAATACTTGCCTCATTACAGCTTGCTGCATTTGCATGATCATTTGGCTCTGTGCATGTCGCTTTGCATTTTGCCCCCCCTGCCTGCGAGCACGCCTGCGGGCACATATCTCTGTTCATCTTGTATGATTGTCTAAGTCTTCGGCCTTGTCAAAAATGGGTCGTCTCTGGGCTTTGACATTCACTCCCGTCACTTGTGACTTCCGAGTTCTGTCAAAGAGGGGCAACTGTAGACACCCCATTTTTGACCGACCTTAAGACTCAGACGTCACCGATTGAGCGCTCGGTGATGTTGCATATTGTGCTCGTTTAGAAGTCTCAGAGTCGCGGCCGTGCGCCCTGCCTCCGGACTTCCGAACTCTCTTCTGTGCCTTGCCTCGGTTTGCGAACCGGACTCGGTTTTCTCTGTTTTCTTCTCCTGAGGGGAGGGAGAGGTCTCGTAGACCATCTCTCAGTGGCCGTGGGCTACATTTTGTGGCCGTAGGCCATTTTTGCCCATTTCGGAGCCCGGTTCTCGGTTTTCGGAGCCGTCAGGCCGTGTGCCTCGGTTCGGGACCACCCAACCATCTCCGATTCCTCCGGTTTTTGGCATGCATCTCATTTACTCCCTTTCGAGGGACACTGGGGTCTTAGATACCCACTTCGTGGCCGAATGCCACTTTCGGTGCTTAACGGCCTATTTTCGGGATCCCGAGCTGCGCGTTTTGGCCTCGAGCATTCGTTTTGCATCGGTTTTTGTTCATTTTTGGCAGGTACCTTCTGTTTTATCACCAGGAAGATCACTGGAGGGTGGGAGGCCAGCAATTGTCTCAGCAACCAATTATGCTCCTCCGGCGCCCCCCGCGCCCGTTTTTCTCACTTCCGGGCTAATGTTGAACACCCTAGGGCCATTTTCTTCGAGCCAAAACCACATATTTGTGTTGTACACACATGGGAGGATCCTAAAAACACATGGCCGGCCAGTAACTCTAATTGACCCTTTTGAACCCCTTCTAAAAGTGGCTTGTTGTCTCTCTTGTTTCAGAATTGCCAATTTCCAACCATAGGGTCTTGTTGTACACACATGGGAGGACATCAATCTTTGATGGCCGGCTAGAAATTTTCATTGACCCTTTTGACCCCTAGCCGGCCGGCCATAGGGGGTGGCCGGCCGGCCACCTGCAACAAAAGCACTTGGCCGGCCATGATCCCCATGCTGTGTACTTTACAGCTGTGCACCTTTTTCTCCCAAAAGATCTGTATCCGGGGGGGACAGCTGGTGGAGGGAAGCTTGGTTCACTTTTTCCCTCCCTTTCTCCCCCCTTTTGGCCTTTATAACCAAGCTCCAAAACCTGATTTTAGGGTTGACAAAAAACCCTTGAAGCCTCTTGCATTGCCTCTCCCAATCTCTCTCACTCCAAGCTCCAAACTCCAAGTTCCAACTCCATTTCTTCATTACTACCAAGCATCACCACCACTACTCTATTTCCAACAACTAGGAGAGCTTTCCAGCAGCTAGAAGGCATCCATTCTTCAAGCAAAAGGCAGCCAAGACTTGTCTACAAGGGTAAGTCTCAATCTCCCTCTTTTGTAGCACTTTCTTGCCTCTTTTCTTAAGCCTATTTGCTTATTGTTTTTGGCTCCGACCTTAACTGAAACTAGGTCTATTTTGAGCTATTCTCCATGTTTGATTAAGGGCTCAACCCTGTTTGAGCTCTCCATCTTGTACTTGCTTCAATAACATCTTGTATGCCTTTATTTTGCATGAAATTTCTAGCCCATGTGTGATCTGTTTTCGAGTATAATGTAAACTGTAAGAAGACCTATTTTGAGCCCCTCTTAAACATTGAAGAAGGGCTCAACCCTGTTTAGGCCCTCTATCTTGAACTTGCTTCATAATTCCTCCAATTTATCGTAAATTTACATGATTTGTTTGGCCTATATGTAAATTGTTTTGGAGTTTGTTATGAACTGTGAGTAAGCTTATTTTGTGTCCCTCTACAACATTGTAGAAGGGATCAACCTTGTTGGGGGTCTCCATGTTATACTTGTCATTATACCCCTCTTTGACCCCCATTTTTGCATGCTTTTTTAAGCTTATCTAGCTTCTGTTCTCGGCCATCATCAGAACTGGAAAGAATCATATTTTGATCTTCTTGACATATTTTATTAAGGGTCTTTACTGGTTTGATGAATGTTTGGGGTACCTCATGTTATAGCCTTATGTATCCTAGTTCTTGCATGACATTTTTAGCATGTTTTCATACTGATTTGGGGATGTCATCTACTGTAAATGTTCATATTTTTAGTCCCTCATCAGTGTTGTAGAAGGGTATTTTTCTATTTGGGCATCGCATGTATCACTTGCTTCAATACCCCTCTTGCGGAGCCATTTTTGTATGCCATTGTTGCCTATCTATGCTTGCTCTTTGGCCGTTTTTAGACTGGAAAATGCTTGTTTTGGGGCTGCCTTGCTACTGTATTTTCATTCCATGTCCATATTGTGCATGCATTGCATAGCTATAGGCCACTTCGGATGCCTAAATTCGCATTTCGGGACCATTCCTTGCATTTGGTGTCGTTTCGCCATCTTTCGGAACTGTTTTCCCCCATATTTCAGTGCTGAAATTCCATTGGCATGTTTGCATATCATTTTCTATGTCATTTCATGCCTTAATGCCATTGCCTCGGTTTGCGTGCCCGTGTGCACGCATTTCGAGGCATCTCATTTTCATCTATCGGCCTCTTATGTGAGTGTGGCTGAGGCTCACTCATGTTAGTGTAAGTCCATTTTGCATTCTGTATGTCATTTTAGTCTCATCGCATTGCGTATGCCATTGCCTCGGTTTGCGTGCCCGTGTGCACGCGTTTCGAGGCATCTTATTTTTCATCCGACGGCCTCTTCTGTGAGTGTAGTTGAGGCTCTCTCATGTTGGTGTAAGCCCATATTGCATCGCATATCCCATTTTAGTCCTGTTGCATTCCGTACGTCATTTTCTCGGTTTGCGTGCCCGTGGGCACGCATTTCGAGACATCTCATTTTAGTCTTATTGCATATCATTTCCATGCCATTTCATGTCTTACGGCCATCGCCTCGGTTTGTGTGCCCGTGTGCACGCATTTCGAGGCGCTTAATTTCCATCCGTCGGCCTCTTATGTGAGTGTGGCTGAGGTCCACTCGTGTTAGTGTAAGTCCAATTGGCATTGCGTATGCCATTTCATGCCTTAGGATCATCGCCTCGGTTTGCGTGCCCGCGTATACGCATTTCGAGGCATCTCATTCTCATAGCATTGTGCATGCTAGGATTGTATTTTAGTTGCATTTCATACATATCATGCATATTGCATCGTGTTCGGGATAGGAGTTAGCCCGGGCACGGGAAACGAGGCGCGTTTCGTACTCCGAGTGACGGAACGGGTCTCAATTCCCAAGTCACCAACACTCCGGATTACCCATAATGGAGTTAGGTTTTGTTGTAGCATTCATCTGCATTCATCCTATATTGAGTTGTGCAATCCGACTCCTCGGCCATCATGCATCGAGATGCGTGATTGGTGGCACGAGGATCGAGGCATGCATATATCTGTGAAATACATTGCTGTGCCCCTTTCCTGCTCTCTGTTGCAGCATATCAAGAATCAGCAACTTTTCGGAGTTTGGCACGCATTTCGAGGAACATTGCAAACAGAGGCTAATTGGGGCATCCCAGTGGATCTCCAAAAAGGCAGCCCAGCATACATCATTCAGCAGAAGTGAGGCAGCCCCCTGGCTTGCATGCCAGTTTACAGTTTTTATTAGTTAATTTGTTAATTAATTAGGAATTTGTATATTATTCGGACTGTATATTTCGGACTGTATTATTCTTTCATTTCGGACTGTATTATTTATTCGGACCCTCTGCGCGAGGGCATAACTGTAATAAGTGTGGGTGAGTGTGATGTATGTCTTCCAACCCCCACTTCTTTCTCCCTTTTATTTACCCGCTTATGATGGTTAGATATAGGGCATATTTCAATTAGCATACAGTATGACAGCATGTTTGCATCATTCATCTGTTTTGCATGCACCGGGCTCGGCGCATCATACAAACTGCATTTGTATTTCAATTCCAAATTGAATACTTGTTAGTTGTAGCATTCCATATGCCATGTTTAGAATAGCCGAGCCTGCTATAGTTGCATTGTTGCATGTGTTGCATTAGGCATTTCTGTATAATTAGGATCATGCATGATTTCTAATCGATTTTCTGTTTTGATTTGGAGTACTCGGTGAGTTTTATGCTTTAGCATCCTTGCATGCGTGTGACCGTTGCCATGAATAGCATGCTTGCCATGAGGCTATGTGCTTATATGATATAACTGCCTTGAATGCCTGTGGGTGGAGGTTGGGTTACTTGAATTGGACAATTCATCAAATGTTTGTTTTAAGCCTACTAGATAGTGGCAAAATCATGTTTTCTTAAGCCCACCTGAGGGTGGCAAATCCACGTCTTAGCCTACCTGCGGGTAGCACCATCAAACCATTCTCAAACAAACAAACATGAAATGTTTTGTTCCAATTCAGGCGGCCCAGTCTATACTTATTTGCTGTGCGCATCACATAGTAATCTAGGCTAATAACCGGAACAAGAACTCACAATGTTTTCAAAATAAGATATCATGGTTAGTAGAGGCCGGTCTTTGACCGGGCGAGCGGGGGTGCTCACGAAGTGACCTTCCCCAATCGTACCCAAGTTCCCGAGCCGAGGCAACTTTGGTGATGACGGACACATGGCCTTTGGCACCGAGTCAGGGTTTCCTAAATTTCCCAAAAAAAAAAAAAAACATTTAGGTGACGACTCTGTATCTGGCAAAGCAGTCCATGTTTGGCACTTCTTTCAAAAATCTGTTTTCCAAAACGATTTGCCGGATTTGGACTCTTTGGTTCAAGATTAAGAACCGTGACACAAATCGAGTCCGAGCTGTAGCGAGGTCCCCCGAGGGCTTGTTACAAACACACTAAGTGTTTATACTCTCTCACAGAAGAAAATAATGCAGCAATATGAAGAGAATGTTTGTAGAATTATGAAGGACGAAAATTAGAGTTACAAAATCCAAATGAGGGATGTCCTATTTATAGATGGATTGGTGGCTACAGGTTTTGAATTAAACAGGTGCAAACCTGTTTGAACAGGTATGAAACCTGTTTGGTTTTGAATTTAAACAGATTTGAATCTGTTGGGTTCACAATTCAAACAGATAAAAAACGGGAAGGACCCTGTTTGGGTGTATAGTAAAACCGGACCAGTTTATTTCCAGAATTAATTTGAATTCTGGATTTTATTTTACCAAAAAATAAAATTAAATTCAAATATTTTTTACCCAAAAAAATAGGTATTGGGTCGAACAAGCCCAACCCAACCACACACTCGCGCCCAAGCCCAGCCCGCCCGACCGGCCGGATGGCAGCGGCGGCACGCGCGCATGTGTGTGGTGATTTTTGGGTCCAATGGGTCTAGTCCATTTTGCCCATAACCTCCCTCTCTAAAACACTTGGGTACCCCTTGGGGCACACCTCAAGTTCCAATCCTATGCCTTACAAACCCATTCAAAACTTCCCACCAAATCAATGTGGGACAAGCTTTATTCAAACCTTTAAGGATTTCCCACCAAAACTCAATTTCCATGGAGCATACTTTGGCTTCAATTTCCCATTCACTCGGTAATGGTTTTGAGCAACCAAATATACCACGTGAATCACAATGCGGCATAGAACGCATTACCACTTTGACCCGCAAAAATTGATGCACGGGGCCCACTTAAAAAATAGACCAAACTTAAGAAAAAATTCTGGTTTTATCCAGAATTTTCCTACCATTTCCAGCATATGGGTGTGGAAGTAGGGTCGCTTCCCTATGAAAGTATAGCAAACTCTCTAGAGCACTCATGAATATCCAGGCGTAGCTGGTTTTTTGTACTCTTCGGAGGGGTTTAGCCTCCTCGGATGCGATTTCCTACAGTTTGGACGCCCGTGGTTCTGAATTTGGTTTCACAAGTGCAATGTGAAACATAAAAACGAATGAGAGTCCAGATTTAGCAAATCTTAGAAAATCCATTAATTACCAAAGATGCCAAAAATAGACTACATTGCCAGATTTCAAAGTCGCTACCTAAATATTTTTAGAAAATTTAAGAAACCAGTGACTCATGTCAAAGGCCACTTGTCCGTCATAACCTCGACTCGGGAACTTAGGTATGAGAATGGAAGGTCATGAATTGAGCACCCTACTCACCAGATCAAAGATCGGCCTCTACTAAATCATGATGTAAATTTTATAGACGTTATATGCTCATGTTTTGATTATTAATATATTAAGGCCTCGTTTGGGAACAAGCTATTTTAATAACTTCTTGGTTTTTTACAAAAAGATGTGCAGAAAAGTAGAGAGAGTGATGTGATAATTTATAGTGACTTTTTGGCTAATATAGAACGTTACCAAACGAGACCTAACATTACTATGTAAAGGAAACAAGTTTAGACCACGTCACTTACTTTGGAATGCTTTGATTTTATGCGATTTTTAAAGAGTTTTCGAATATGTACAACTCAAAAGAAAAGCGAGCTCATATGTACAATAATCAAAGTCATTCCAATCTAAGCCTCTATCTAGTGGCATTCATAGAGATATTTCAAGTAAGTGAGTAGCCTCACGGTAGTATGCTCGACATGGTAACAAAGACACACATGTAGTATGCTAAAGCAAAAAATGCTCACCTAGTACTCAACCGAGGCAAGTCAAAGAAAATAAGATAGTTAGAAAAAAAAAATGTATGATCCTAATATGCACATGACTAATGCAACACACACAAAACGCTATTACTAGATTCAATTATTAACATGACATATGAATCAACTCAAAGCATGCGATCGCGCACATAATCAAGTAAGAAATGATCAATGATATCAAGTATGATGATCCGAACCTTAATGCATGCAAAAATGGATACAAATCATCGTAGTGATTAAAAGAAAATATGATGCTATACAACTATGGTAACCATTTAAATAAAAGGGAGAAACAAATAAGGGTTGGAAGGTATACATAAAGTGTTACAAACTTGCCCCCGTACAAGAGGGTCCGAATGGCCTAATCAACTAATTATTACAAAACACAAGTAAATTAACTAATTATTACAAAACACAAATTTCAAAGCGATTAATTTAAGGAATTGAATGAGAGGTGGGGGATCGCGTGCGCACAAGCAAGAACATCCTCCGGAAACCTTCTCTGCTTATTGCCAGAAACTGTGCTATTCACAGTCAGAAAATAGTTATGTTTTGAACCTCAGGATCTACTTTGTTTTGCTGTAAAACCACCACTGCCATATAAACAAAGTGGTCGGCTGGCCTTATGAGATGGTCGGCCATACAAGATGGTGGCTAGCTGGCCCCTATTTCTAGAGGAAACCTGCTGCAACAAAACCGGAATAGAGCAAGACAGAGGATTTCCAAAGGATGCTTATCCCTTATGTCCTTCCCTACATCATGAAGATATTCAAGGGAGAGGTAGATTTTTTTCTCAAATCATCAACTATCACAAAGTTATTGCATGATGATCTTAAAAGCAATAGGAAAAGGCTTTACTAAACACAAAAACAAGACTGTTCTACCTACTTCTTTCCTATCATGAAGTTACTTTAAGGAAGAGATGGACACACTTCATAAATCATCAAACATTACAAGTTAGTATGTGATGATCATAGAAGCGTCTACGATAAAGATATAACAACTCAAAAATTGTTGTAAACTCTTCTTACTACTCATGGAATATGGCTGAGACATCCATTTCCATGCTTCAAATATGGAACTAGAAGAGAGTTCACAACAACTTTTGAAGAAGATAACACACAATAATAAGCAAGATAAACAACTAGTTAATCAAACTTGTGTTAGGGTGGCTAAGCTTTAAACCCTCCCTATGATCACAAGGGCCCAAATATACTATGAAAAGCTATGAAAATCAAAGTAAAACAATCAACTCAAACGGATTGGTTGCTATATCCTAAACGCACCAAATCCGTGAGGACTTACAACAACACAACTATAGCATTCAAAGTATAAATTAACACATTAAACAGCCCACAAACAACACAAAACAGTGCTGAAAATTAGTTTTAAAAGGTGAAAAATATAAGCAAAAATTGAAGAAAACCAAGAAGTTACATCTAGCAAGCAAGCTTAAGGAAGGGTGGCTAACCCCTCCACTTTTTTGTAACCTTAAATCACATATTTCAGCCCCAAAATATCCTTAAAAATAGTATGTAAAGACAAGAAAAAGAGAGCAAAAAAAATAAAAAAGGTTCAAAGCTCACCTTGAAAGAGAGAAAGATCTTCTTAATTAACAAACTCCAAACTAAATACCCCCAAGTATCTAAAAAATAGTTTGAAACTTTAGCAAAAAGCTTCAAGTTTAAGCTTCAATGGTATATCTATAGTATCTATATTCAAGGGGGTAGAGAAGTGTGTTGGACAAGCTTTTAAGCCTTTAGCAATTGTTCTAATCCTAAATTCTAAAGGGAAGTGCTGTATTTATAGATTTTCCATCGCCTTCCAACGGAAATATCTTCAAAAGAGAGCAGCTGGCCAAATCCCGTGCATGGGAGCAACTTGCTGTTGCAAAATATCTGCTGCATTGAACATAGCCGGTCAGCCAATCCATTGTACGGTTGACCCAAAAAAGTGGCTTGTCGGTTAACTTTTGGTCTTGTTGTTCTTTGAGTGGTTAGGCTAGAAAAATAGGTTTTGGTCCAAAGGGGTGCAAGGTTTAGGTTTGAAGCTCAAAACTGAATTCTTTTACTGAAGATTCGAAAGATTGCACTGCGTAACATTTCATCATTAAATGGTTAGAGTGAAGCACCCAAGTTTTAAGGGCAGTCAAAATGGGGAGTCTACACTAAGTGAAGTGCACGACCAAAAAGCGCTAAAACGAGAACTTGTATGGATTGGAGTTGAGGTATGTGCCCAAGTATGAGAATTTATATTAAAGTTGACAGGTTCAAGACACAATTCACCTAACTTCGGTAAATTTCAAATTGAGAACACTAAGTGGCGATTTAAGTCCACAAGATATCAACATTATATATCCAACTTCGTGCCTAGTATTATATATTCTCTCTCTTTCTCTTTTAAAATTTGAATCATGGGGGGATTGTTGGAATGCTTCAAATTTGTGTGAGTAACATAGGTATGTGTATTTTTATTTCCAAAATTCTGATTTTAATCACATGATTGGACTTCTTAATTCAAAATTTTTCAAATTTGGAAACATTTTTTTTACTCTCTTAATAGGCTCCAACCCCATATTCTGTAAAATAAATATTTACTTCTTTTTCAAATCCTCTCTACCTTTTATATATTCTGGGTCAGATTTGCATTATAGGTATATAAAAAAAAAAAAATTCTGCTCTTTCTCTTTTCTTTTACATTATTGGACATCCATTGTCACGAGTTCAAATGATTGCTTGTTAGTGCACATATAGTTCTGCTGTTGAATCCTGGAGAGTGATTGGCAAGAGCCTATTTGCATCAAAGAAACAATTAAGTGGGGGCGAAATCACTTTCAAGGATAGTGGATTTAGTTCCGCACCTGGATTGAAATTTGATAAGATATTTTCCTCTATTATTTTATATTCATTATTCTTGATTCATTTGGGTTTGCTATATATTCATTTGTATTGATTAATTGAAGCACTTTTACACTACTATTTCTAACATACTGCACTTTACTCTTAGCTAATTCAACCAAAA
>JAPPVO010007467.1:0-24996 GCA_030407325.1 Camellia japonica | reverse complement strand
GACTACACATTCTAATCTGATCTCTGATTGGACAATTACTCAAGGAATTTTGAGACTCTGTTTCCCAAGTTGTGGGATAAGCTATTGTCTTAGTGTTCATGAAAACCATGGTCTCTCTTTATAAAGGCTAACTAGCAATGGGTTGAGAAAATTTTGTTGTGTGTTGGAGAGACCACCCATCACTTTCTATATAATATTTGGTACAACAGGCCATGATATTCCAACATGACCTTTTGTGTTTGATTTGCTCAATATTTTTATGAATATTATATCCACATAATCAAATGGCAAATTATGCCCTATAGTTTTGTGTCTATTTGGTTTTTGTTTTTGTTATTTTATTATTTGCCAATTGGTAAGAAATTTAATAATATAAGAAGAGAATTACATCCAATGGAAAATCATAGTCCACTAAACTAACCCAACAGCTCAATATTAACCACCAACATAAGAACAAGTCCATAATGAGAGGAAATAAATCCAATACAACAATGCCTCAATAGGGGAGAAATAATCAATCTTGCCTTTGATAATGATTGACTCTCTGACATTTAGTTAGGAGAATACATGAGTAGCTAACCCGATTACTGCGGTTGGCAAACTGTTTGTTTGCGAAGGCCGTAGGACTGAACTAGCTTAGTTGGTTCAATTTGGTCATTATAGTTTTAATTGTATCAATATATCTTTAAATTTGGCACATTGCGTCAATTTAGTCCAATTGATAACAATTTTAGAAATTGAATTGAAATTAACTGATGAAATTGTCAATTCGCCATTCTCAAAGTAATCGAATGATTGATTGATATCCAATTTGAAATGGCTCACTGAAGGCCACAGATTGTTGTTGTGTTTCGAATTCAGCTTGGATTATGCTTATTATCCATTGGCGTATGACCCGTTATTGAAATTTGGGTCTATTTTAATATGATTTTATTAGTTTCAAATTCGTGTATATGTTGGATTGTTTCAAGGTTTTAGGTTATGATGATTTTATGAGATTCGATAAAAGGGTTGTTGAGAGTGAGAGTCGGCTCATTGTAATATCTATATTTATAGTGAAATTTCTTCGTCATTCTTCATGCATGACCGTAAACTGAATCAAGCAAATTCTTACAATCTTGACTGTTTGTTATGTTTTAACTATTCTCAATTTTACATTCGGTATGACAAGAACCTTGAAAAATTCATGTATCAACTGCTTTGAAGTAAGTTATTTTGCTTTCTTATTCAAACATTGATCTGTTTGATTTGATTCGAAATAAATTTTTCTTAAAATATAAATTAATTTAACAAGAAAATATTAAAAAGATATTTTTGAAATTAAAAAAAAAAATTGTTGTAAAGAAAGGTAAAACCATAGGAGGATGATGAGTGTTTTTTTTTATTATTTATTATTATTTTTTCACTAAATTAGTTTTTAATTTAAAAAAGAAAATCAAACAAATTTTGAAAATCAAACCAAGGATAGCCACATGTGGTCTAAATTCAAACTTAGCGTCATATCATTCACATTAAGGTCAAGTTTGGCATATTATAAAAAAGTCAAAAAGTTAAAAAGTTACTCAAAAGTTAAAAAGTTAACACTATTTACCAAAAGTCAACAATTACGGCTGTACAACTCCCAATCCTAATTTTTCCCTACAAATTAATTTTTACAATTTTTTATTACACATTTTTCCATAAAAAGTCAAAAAATTAATCCAAACATCCATATTTTCTTCCTCAATTTTTTAGTCCAAAAAGATTAAAAATGCACTTATTTAGGACGCCCCAAACAACCCCTAAGAATAAATTTGATTTAAACACTATTTTTTTATAACTTTTGTAAGTAATTTTTCCGGATTTCAAAACATTGTTCCCAAAGAAGTTAGAAAATTATTCAGGTTCATAGAACCCATTATAGATCTCGTTTTGATGAGAACCATTGATTACCTTTATTGTATATTATCTATAAAATAAATTAAATCAATTCTATAAAAATGGATAATTATTTTTAAAAATACACTTACATTTTCATATTTTTACAATTATTATTGTTATTATTATTTCTCACTAATTTGGAAATTACGCTAATTATTTTGGGCAAATTACCCACAAGTTCTTTTTGAAAAGTGTGTATTCTATTTAATTCCAAAACCTTTTAGATAGACCAAAAAGTTCTATGTCCATTTATCTTCTCTTCTTTCTCTGTATCTTACCTCTTCTCTTTATCTATTTTCTCTGCTATTAGTGACGACCACGACCACGATCACGACCACGACCGCGCCTTCCTTCTTTTCTTTGTCTTTCTAATCTATAGTCACTGGCGACCACCATTGATTGGGGTTCACCGACAACCACCGAATATCGACTCCTTATTTCGCATTCACCGACGACGAAGGAGATGGGTTTTCGACAAAGAAGATGAGTAGATCTACTCAAATATGATATAGATCTACTCAAATTTACATAAGATTTGAGTAGATTTACATCAAATCCGGCAAGATCTAAATAAAAAATAATTGTCAGAGTACAAGCCTCTCTCTCTCTATATATATATATATATCTCTTTTTTTCGATCTTTCAGTTTTTTTACTTTTTCTATACTATATAATTCTATTTTCATGTTATAATAGAAAAAATTTCAAATTCTGAATAAGTTGTTTTCAAGTTTTAGTTACAAGCGGTGAAAATTATAAAATTTTACAGTTTCAGTTTTTTTGGTACTGAAATAAATCATTATTTAGAACTGTAAAATTTTACAGTTTCATAATATGTTTTTCAGTTTGATTAATAAGAATGACTACTTAATAAGTTTCAAAACTTGTTTTTCAATTTGACAAATATTAGAGATTATTTGCTTAAATCCTACAAAAATTAAAAATATTATATATTTTTTTCCCATTGTTGCTGTTTGTTGTTCTTAAGTTTATTTTTCTTATTTCAGTTTATCAATATTTAGCACATTTGTTTTTTTTTTTTTGGTTCTAATTTCTCAATGTATTCTTTTTTTTTTTCGAGCAATATTCTAGACATTGCGGTGAGTTTCCAACTCTTGACGTCCAGCGAACATTCTAGACATTCCGATAACTTCCAGTGACATTCAGAACAGGTCAGTGATACTCCGGTGAGTTTCTGGTGATATTCCGCGACTTTCCGGTGATGTTGAACATTCCAGCGAGTCTTCGGCAACGTTTTTAAATTTTTAAAAAAAATAGTAATAATTAAAAATATATATGACTAATTAGTGTAAGTATTTTATTTTGAAATTAGATAAGTTTTAAACTTTGTGTAAATGACTTATCAGTAAGTTTTCCAATTATTTTTTCACCATGAAATAAAGGTTGGACTTGAATTAAAGACTGGCATGCTAAATGACAAGGAGAGCAGGGGTGCAACTCAGCCGAATTGAGAGGTTGTTTAAGTTTAATTTAAGTTGTGATGAGAGCAGGCCCACCCAAAGTTCAAATTATAACCTAAGGTTGTTTGCCCAGTTAAATTTAAATTGCTTGAATTACATATAAATTTCAAATTATTTTTTTAGTGCAGTTAAATAAATTAATTTGTTAAAATTGGACTATTTATAAAAAAAATTTATAAAATTATTAATAATATCAAAACAAATAATTTATATAATGTAAGTGAGATACCTTTATAATGGTCTTTACAATTTATGAGTAAGAAAAAATAAATAAATTTATAACGTGTTACTTATGTATATAATATATATTCAATAGGATCTAACAATCTAAATTACTTTAATATTATCTACTAACTAATAATTTATATGTATATTCAATATTTTTATATATTTATATATATAATTCGGGGTTTGGATTGTTCAGATTGTTTAATATCTTTTTCCAAGCCTGTCGGAATTTAATTCGAACTTTTGAATTTTTGTTTAAATCCATACCAAATTTAAAAATATTTTTCCCAAACTCTAATATATTTTGGGTGAGTGAGGGTTGAATTGAGCCAGCTCAAATTGCATCCTAATGGAGAGGACCATAAATGCTTGGAGATGCCAAGACTGTTACTTTCACCGTAAACAGGTCGGTACGAATCATAATAAACAATTGATGAAAAAGAAATATGACAAAAACTCCCTCCTAACAAAACTTTTATGCATTAAGGATATCACATAAATTTTGCCTTGAAAATGTCAATATATACTATTATTATCAAAATATCATTATGACTAATTTCATATTTTAAACTTTAAAATGATATATCTTTTTATATATATGTCAATTTTTAATAAAATTATTATTTTTTTAATCATCTCGTCAAAATCTATTAAATAAGATCCATGTTGGTCATGAATTTTTTTTTTTTTTTTAAATTTATCAAAATTTTTAGTGTTGAAATTAATTTCAACAGTAAAATTTTATTCTGTTTTTACAGTAAAATTTTATTCTGATTCACAGTAAAGTTTACTATGAAATTTTAGTATTTAAATAGTGAAATACTATCATCTACACTAAATACCATAGTTACTGTAATTCTTAAGTAAAAATATTGAATAAAATATTTATTAAAATAATGAAATAATAATGTTAACTGAGTAAAATTTTACTATTAGTTTAAAGCAGAGTCAAACAAACAAAAGAAATATTATATATTGTCATAGCAAGTTAGAGTAAAATTTTCTTATCACTTTAAACCATAGCATATCAACGAATAAAACACAATTCACATATTACCAGAGCAAACAAAAGTAAAGTTCATATAACAACAAGCAAAAGCATCGTTATTCAATCAAACTTAATAAAAAACATAATCATAAAAAATGAAACACACATTGTTCAACCTTCAATCTCACTAAAAAAACTTTCAACAATTATTCACTCTTTTATCTAAAAAAACAAGTGAAATACACATCGCTTATACAGTTCAATTGTAAGTTTCGATCCAAACAATCATCAAAATACAGCAAATAAAGTTCAAAATATAGCAATTATCAAAATTCTACAATTCAATTGTGGAACCATCACTTACAATTTTGTAAGAATTTTTAACTCGAAATACTGAAGACTATATATAGCAATTATCAAAATTTTACAACAACTTTGATTGGTGCACACAATTTTTGTGGCACTAATAGCACTAATTTCCATTTCAGGTAAACTGTTTGTTTTTTTTTTTTTTTTTTTTTTTTTGCCTTGTATTTTTTTTTTTTTACCCGAAATGGAATTTTCGAGCTTTTCGGGGCAAAGCTTTTCGAGCTCCCCCGCTTTTCCCATTTTACAATTCGATCGTGGAACCATCTCTTACAATTTTGTAAGAATTTTTAACTTGAAATACTAAAGACCATATATATATATATATATATAGAGAGAGAGAGATAAAAGGGCAAAATTATCTAAAATAAAAAGACGTGTTTTTATTATTATTTTATAATCCATGATAAATAAATTTGAAAGGACTTTATGTATTAGAAAATAGGGTAAATTGCACTGACACCCCCTGAGATTTATATTTATTATAATTCCTCTTTCACATTTGGAAAATTACACTGACCTCCCCCTGTTAATTTAATTTTATGTATGATGATCATTACGGTGAGTGGGGGAACTGTTATGAAACTTTAAATTTCAAGGGACAATCTGTAATGAAATTTTAAACCTCAGTGAGGGGGATGTAATTTCCAAAAGGTGAGGAGGGAAACTGTAATAAATATAAATCTCAGGATGTGTCAATGTAATTTATTCTTTTAACACTATACAATTATGTTAAGGAATTTTTTATTAAATTTCCCTTGATGGTGAAACATATTCTTTTTTTTCTCCCCTTTTATTTATTTATTTATTAGTTTAAGAAAGTTGTATTATATTTAATATAAATTACAAATGCACCATTTAAGGTTTGTCAAAATATAAATTCCCTCCTTATGTTCTAAAAATTATTAGTTCTCCCTTATCAGAATTTTAACTGCAATTAACCTAATAAAAAATACTCAAATTAATACCCTCTAATACCAAAATAAAATTACCATACTACTCTCATTTTCATCAACCCATCACCAAATCTATTTCTTTACACCACTACAATATTTCTCAATCCCCGTAATTGGCAACACACCAAATGCTTATAGATAATAGTGACCATAGTACATTAAGAGTGAGAGATTGGTAGGAGTGTAAAAATGGGTCGCGGCTCGTGGGCGGCCCGTAGGCCGCTCGGGGCCTGGGGTGGGCTCAGCCTGTTTAGGCCCGTTTGAGCCCGGGCTCGAGCCCAGTCTGAGCCCCTGGTCTTGGGCCTGGGCCATCATTTTGAAGCTCGACTCGACCCATGAGCCTGGCCTGTCTGGCCCGGTGCGTGGGCCCAGTCCATCGGTCCACTTAAGGCCCACTCAAGGCCCGGCCGGCCCGCCTGAAGCACAACATCTTTGTTAGTGGAAAATAATAAAATTTTGATAAAAAATTTCTTTTTTTTAAAAAGTTAGGCCCGCCCAAGGCCTGAATATCCCTGGGCCTGGGACTATTTTTTGGGCCCATGGGCCAACCCGACCCTGTCGAATTTTTATGGAAGCCTACGAGACCCGATATGGGTCGGGCCGGGCCGGACCAGATTTACACTCCTAGAGATTGATTTGTGATGGTTGTGAAAATTAGGGGTGGGCGCGGGTCGGTTGCGGCCACAAAACTTCCAATCCGCCATCCGTCCGCCAGATTGGCGGATTGAAGAAAATCTATCAGCATCCGTCCGCCAATCCGACGAATGTGGATTGAGCGGATTGGCGGTTTGGCGGATGGATGCGAATCGGTTTGGCGGTTTAAAATTTTATAAATTTTCAATATAATTCAACTTGTGCACTTCCTCAAAAAAAAAAAAAGAAAAAAAAAGTATTACAGTCAATGACTTAAAAAAGTATTACAATCACTGTATGCCTTATCCAAAGAAAGAAAGTTTGAAACTTTAGAATATCACGATCACTGCATGCCTCATCCACATATTACAATCACAGCATGATTCATCCACATAAAGTATTACAATCTGTGATTCTTAAAATATAATAACAATTTAAACCACCAAAACCATGAACATGGCAGTATTAGAGATTGTATGTCTCTTTTTTTTTTGGTTACCCACCCGGTATCCGACCCTTCGGGCCGACTAATCCGGATTCGGGGGTGCAGTTTTGGATGGTTAGACTCAAGCCCCCTCCCAATTGGCGTTGCGGGGGATCGAACCATAGTCCTCCCTACCAAGTCGAGCTCCAATCGCCACTCGACCAACAACCAATTGGTAGAGATTGTATGTCTCTGTATTGTTACATCTACATATGTTTTTGAAAACAAAAACCAACCAGCATATATCATATTTTCTACTTATTATTTTTAGAGCTAGATTTAAAAACAAAAAAATAGATAAATAATACGTTTATTTTTTTCAATTCAAAAAATATATTCAAGTTGAAAACTTTTTTTCAACAAAATATTTAAACTATTTTTTAATTGAAAACACAAACATAATATTTAAACAAATTGAAAATACAAAATCTTACAAATTACTAGGGGTGCTTGCGATTTGGCGGTTTGGCGGTTCGGTTGCGGCCAAAGAAATCTCAAATCCGCCATCCGTCCGCCAAATTGGCGGATTGGAGAAAATCAATCCGCAACCGTCCGCTCGTCATCACACATCCGTCCAAAATGTGGCGGATCGGTTCGGTTCGGTCGGTTTTGGCGGATCGGTATATCCGCTGCTCACCCCTAGTGAAAATGATGAATAAAGAATGTGTGATATGAAAAAGAAAATAAATAAATAAAGTATTTAACTTCATAAAGGTTAATATAAATATTTCTAAAGGAAGGAAAAAAAAAAAAAAAAGTTCGTAGCTTACTTTATACATTCTGTATGTTTGACTTACGGTTGATTAATGGAAGAGGATAATTTGTTATGCAATTGGAAATGTCAAAGAATTAGATGTAATTTCTCAAATATAAAGGGGGTATTTATATTTTTAATAAAACTCAAAGGAATTTATAATTTTAACTTTTTATCATAGCAAGATATTCAGTCTTCTAGTACTATAATCAGTTCAATTGGACTAAAATCTTAACTTGATCTCAAATTGTCATCCATTAATTACGTACGTCATAGAAAAGAAAAAATGACTCAGATGATTTCTTTTCCCTTCATATCTTGATGGGAATCAGAGGGCATCAATGATCTGCATGACCTAATTTTATTGGAATCCTTCCAAAAGTAACAAATCTACAATAGTCAAACTTGAGATTCTACAATCACTTACGATAATGGGATCTCAAGACCCCACACACACACACACACACACACACACACACACACACAATTGGCTTATTTTTCTGCTTACTTTTTTAAAAAGTTTTTTAAAAAATTTAAGTTTCTACATGACCTAATTTTATTGGAATCCTTTTTTTTTTTTTTGCTTATTTTTGTTTTTAGTGATTTTTTTATAAAAAGTTTAAGTTTCTAGATTTAGCTCGACAAGATGAATAAGAAATTTATAATTTTTTTAAAAATTTCAAAAAAAAATTAGGAAAAGAAAAAATAAACAATCTTTTTCTGACTTATTTTGGCTATTTCAATTGTTTTTGAGATTTTTCCAAAAAAATATACTTTTTAAATTTGTCTAGACAAGATGGATTGGAAAAAAAAAAATTGACATAATTTTTCAAAAAAATTCACTAAAGACAAAAAAAAATTGAGAAAAAAGATATGGCTTTTTTTCGGGTTACTAAAAGAGGCCTCATGATATATTGTACACTCCACCACAATATATAATATAAGGGTAAATTACACTCACACCCCATGAGATTTGAATTTAATATATATCATTCCTCGACGTTTGGGAAATTACATTCTCACCCCTATGGTTAATAGTCTCATTTCACAAACCCCTTACTTATATAAAAGGTAACAACTCCCGAAAGAAAAACAGAGAAAATTATATTGGAAAAAAGAAAAAAGTAAAGCAAAAAAAAAGTAAAAATATATATATATATATATATATAAAAGTATAACAAAGTAAGAAAAGAGAGTATGAATTCAATATCTTTTTGATATCAATGTTAATTCCGTCTAAATAATTACAATGACAAGGGGGTCAGTGTAATTCTCAAACGTTAGGGTTGATATGTATTAAAGCCAAATCTCAGGGGTATAAGTGTAATTTACCCATAATATAATTATAGTGGGTAATGATGTACCAAATGCAAGTTATGATATTCGTGGTCTTATTTACTACAAATATTATAACTAAATCCTATTCAGGCATAATTGAATGGGGTTGGACTGTCTCTAATCCGTAATCGGACTGAACCATCCAGTCTTGTCCAGTGGGCCCATTTTTTAGTTTCATTTCGATAATTCGAACCATTTACATTTTAGGATCCGTCGAGTACATCATCCCTGCAAAAAATCAAATCGATCGAATAACTTAAATTATGTGTTCGGATCAATTTTGTATGAACTATTTATTTTCTCACTGTCAATTTATTTTCATACAAAACTGATGTAAACACATGGTTGCAATTATCCAATCGACTTGATTTTTTACAAGGATGATGTACATGATGAATCTTAAAATGTAACAGTTCGAATTATTAAAACAGGATCCAAAAGTAGGCCCACAAGGTCCAACAACACCTCTCCAATCCGATGGTTGACTGGAGAGAAGCCATAGCCTAACTAAAACAAATAAGTTATAAACAAATCACATAAGGTATAATAATGATATTTTGGATTATAACTAAACTAACGTCATAATAACTAAAATCACAGTGAGTTATACCTAACAATCTTAACCAAATCATAACTAAAACTACAATTGGTCATAATAATTAAAAAAATCATAAAAATCATAACGATAGCATATAATACACGTTTTTTTTTTTTTTTTTTTTGGGGGGGGGGAGTGTGTACCATAGAATTCTATAATTATAATATTTCATAATAAACATCACAATATATCATACTTTACTCATTAAAGTAGTTTTTGATATTTCTTAGCACAAATGATTCGTAAAATTTACATCATAACGTTTGTAATATAACTAAAATAGCTTTTAAGTTTCAATTTAAGGGTGGACAATATAGATTCACATATTCATAATTTTACCAAAGACCGATATAAGTCACATAATATTTTTTGAAGTATGTCCCATTTTAAGGGTGCACACCAAACAATTAAAAATTATTTTCTCATTTTTCATACATCAAAATGTAAAAATAAAAAATAAATATATATTCTTTTAAGATAAGCCAAAAAAAATCAAAGAATAGACTTTTAACTTGGATGTCAAATAACATGCTCGTGTAACTATCACAAGTTTTAAATAATTTGAGTAGTTCATTTTGTATACTCTTGTGTGAAAATCATTATATTGATCTTATAACCATAAACACATAATTATATTAGATTTATCCTTGAATAAAAATAAAAATGATAGCATCAAAGACTTAATTTCACTATTATCCCCTTAAACTATCACTATTTCTTCTATTTCATCAATCTATTTAATCTCTAAAGTTCTAATCTTAGCTAATGTGATACAATTGGAGATGATGGTCTAAATTTGAGCAATTTAAATCATACAACCAAACATTTATTTTTCATTTACTATTTTGAATTGAGGGTAAAGAATAAGACCGGTGTTTGGTTGTACGTTTTAAGTTGTTTAATATAGTATAAGAATGGCCAAGAAGGTTTGGCCATATGATTTAAGTTGTCCAGATCCATATTATAAAATTACTTTTTTGCCTCTTAAGTTGGATTTCCAACATTACTGATTTGGACAAATTATTTCCAATTGGACCATATGAGTTGAATTTAATAAATAAATAAGAGTAAATAGACGAAATTGCCAATTTAGGGATAAAGTAGAAAATGACAATAGTTTAAGAGAAAAAAAATGAAATTCACCTTAACAAGTTTTAATTTTAAAGACAAATCTAATGATAGCCTTTTTTAAAAGAGTACTCGGGTGATAAATCCATTTTTGGATTTTCTTTACCCAGAAGTTCAGGTGCTGAAACATTATGTTCATAAGGACAACATCATGCAAAATGACCACAATATACCTTTATATATATATATATATATAGTATACATGGTTGAATAGGGACAAAACCAAACCCAACTCTCCTCTTTCTCTCTTCATCTCCTCTCACCTCCTCTTTTCTCCGACAATCCGCTATCTACGACGATCTAAGATCAGAAACACATCTGAGGTAATCCTCTATGCCACCGATCTTCTATCTCCAACGATCTCTCTCTAACCACCGAAAATGGACTCTGATAAGGTACTTTTACCACTCTCTTTCTATACTCTTCTATTAACTTCTGCGACAATCTCTCACTCCTCTTCTAGGACTCACCATTTGGTTTTTCTGGAACAAATTCGAGCTCGGTCTACTCTAATTCATCGTTGATCTATCTTCAGACCTTTAATTTCTTTCTGCTCTCTGTGTTCTCGTGTTCTAAACAAGGTCGCTGGCAATAATGTCGGAAGGCAGGCACTGCCTCTTCCAAGATCGACGAAGACAGTTAAATGATGTTGATGAAGGATTTTTCTTGATAGTTCATTCGTTCTATACGAAATTCACTTGCTGCAATGAATTTTAGTAGATTTAGGTTTCATATAGTAGATAGGATTTACGATGTGAATTATTTTGCTTAGTTGGTAGTTATTGTATCAACTTCATTCCATAAATGAAAATTCTCTACTATCAAATTGTGAAAATATGAGGTTCTATTTCTTGTTAGATTGTAAATGCTTTTGTACAGATAAAAATTATACAAATGAAAATTCATACAGATAAAATTTGGATAGAAAATTTGTATAGATAAAAATATTGAACAGATAAAAATTTGGATAGGCAAAATTTGGACAGAGAAAATTTGCATAGATAAAATTTGGACAGATAGAAAATTTGCACAGACAAATTTGAACAGAAAGACAAAAAAATTAAACAGATAAACAAAAAAATTTCAATAGATAGATAAAAATTTTGAACAGATAGATATAAATTTGAACAGATAGTCAACGAAAAGTCAAATAGATTATTAAAAAAAAAAAAAGGTCAAGGGGTAAAATTGGAAACAAAAAGTCTTCCAGGACTTCTCACCAAACTATTTCACTAAGTGTGGACTTCTTACCAATAAAAAAAAAAAGAGAAAATTAGTCTAAGGTCCCTATCTCATTTTCAGTAATGGAAAAGGTTCACAATATTATTTTGCAATGTCTAAAGTCCCTCAACCTCAACACCCGTATATCATAGAGAAATTTGATTCTCTCAAATCAAATCTCATTTCTCTCCCTCTCTCTTTTTCTTCATCTATCGTCGCTATCTGATCTGCTATCGCCGTCAGCCGCCACTTGTTGCCATTGTGCTTTTCTCACTCTTATGTCATCGATCTCCTTCCTCTCTTTCCCTCCCTCCCTCTCTTCTTCATCTTCTCTCTCTGAACCTTAGCACTACCTCTAACAAAAATTCTAACGGCTTTAAGTACCGGAGGAACTGCTACAAACTCACTTTTGGCCTGGCCACTGAGAGACTCAGGCAGGTCAAGATGTGGATCAACCTTGACGATGGTGATGGTGGTGGTGATACTTCTGTTGTTATAGCGGGAAGAGATGAGTTTAAGATACCTTACAAAGAACCTCTTGAGATCAAATATCTATATGACTAAGTTGAGCTCCAATCTAGATTTTTGGTACTAAAGATATGCTTTAATTGAGGCTAAAGAAGTTGGTGAATTTTGTTATCTTTTGTTTGAAAGTCTTTGAATTTGACTATGGTGTACCGGTGGTATTCGTACTCTCTCCGATCTTAACCGTTCGTCTACGGATAGCTCTGGTATTCGTCTTTTCTTCTTTTATTAATTATTTGAACTTCATATTTCATATATATATATATATGTATGTATAATGTGTGTGTTGCTGATTTGAGTGATTTGTATATCTATCATCATTACCAGGTTCATGGTGATGATGATTTATATACGTATGTATATTCATATTCATCTTTTGGATTCATAAATTGGGTGTTGTTGTTGCTAATTTGTGTGTCATTTTCTCTGGATTTCCAAAGAATTTCTCTGGAAAGCCAGAAGAGAGAGATGAAGAGGATAGTGGTGGTGGGTTTTGAAGAAATGGGTTCCAAAGAAATTCACTTCATCTTTTTTAATATAAGCTCTATCCAATTTTAAAAATTGGGGGCAAGTAATTAATTTTTCTATGGGGTTCGCTTCTAAATCGACCTCAATTTCATAATTTTTTTTGAAATCCAGAGAATTTCTTTGAGTTTCCAAAGAATTTCTCTGGAAAGCTAGAGGAGAGAGATGAAGAATAGGGTGGTGGTGGTGGTGGTGGGTTTTGAAAGAGTGGGTTCCAGAGAAATTCACTTCATCTTTTTCAATCTAAGCTCTATCCAATTTTGATAATTATAGGCAAGTAATTAATTTTTGTGTGGGGTTCGCTCCTTAATCGACCTCAATTTCATAATTTTCTCTGAAATCCAGAGAATTTCGCTGGAAAGCCAAAAGAGAGAAATGAAGATGAGGGTGGCGATGGTGGTGGTGGGTTTTGAAGGAATGGTTCTAGAGATTTTCACTTCATCTTTTTCAATCTAAACTCTATCCAATTCCCATATTTCTCTGGAGAGAAATTCTTTGGAAAGTCTAGAATTTCTTTGAAGAGAATTTATCTGGAGAGTTGGAAGTCCAGAGAAATTGGATCAAACTTTCTCTGAATCGATGTTGAGGGATCTTAAACATTATGAAAATATTAAATGTCCTTTATATTATAAAATCTTAATACCAGAGACCCTAAAAAAATTCCCTAAAAAAAATCACTGGACCTAATGCCTTAGACAATTGTTAGAGTGCATTTTTCACCAATTTTCTATTTTTAAAATTATTTCTAACTAGAGATATAACTTTTTTCTTTTTCTTTTTTTATATATTTAACAAAAAGACAAATTTGATGAAATTACTTAACTGGTTTCTGCTGTCTGTAGCAAGCCCCGGGATGCTGTCCCAAGGCTGCTCTACGCTACAGGAAAAGTTTAAATGAATTAAAGACCAAACCAAACAAACACAAATTATGCCAAGAAAGTGACCCCCATATTAAAGCTTATCCAATTACTATAATTTGATCCAAATAAAATCCAATGGATTATGCCTGTGTCTTTTTAATCTCCCTCTTATCAATTGACCTTTATATAAATATGACTTAATCAGGAAAAATCATTAAATACTTTTGGGATATCATGTGATATTATGTTTGGTATAATTTATTGTAAATTAAAAGTTAATGATAAGAAGGCAGAATTCAAAATCATTCATCTCCTAACTTTCAAAAAATTAATTTTTTTTTCAACTTATGTAAGATATTTTTATTTAATAAGTTGTAAGTAAAAGTTACACCAAAAATTTGATACAGACACTCAGAATAAAAAATAAGTTATAAACAACTCAGGTAAATTACACCGAATAGTGCCATTGTGTATATGGCATTTCTAACAAATGAAAAGCCATAATACAAATTAATAAATAAGTCATCATTTGACTTCTGAGTGCCTAATAAAAATAATTCAGCATGCCCGGTTTGAAGTATTATGTTTACAATTTAAATGATGTTTTGGTAACTGAGTAATTACCCATTAATTATGGCTTAAATGCATGCAATTTATTGAAATCCAATTGATTTTTCACTGTTAGGATAAGATATGGAGAGAGGGAGGGGATTGAAAAGTTTTTGATTCCTTTGATGCCTAGGTGGCTCCGGTGACGTGACATCCAACCATTGGAACAGCTGGACTGTGATTTGGTGAAAGACATTTGGGACCCATTTATGAATTTTTTTTTAATTTTTTTATTTGTCTAACTTATTTAATTGTTAGTGAGAAAGTATTGGTGGAAGGCTGTTGGTCGGACAAGTTTGCAATCTGCTTTTTGGATAATGTTACACTTCATTGAGACAATCTTCCCCCCAATCTTCTCTGGCCAATTTGACATCTTAAACATGACTTTGGAAGTTTCAAACTTCATGCTAGCAACATTTTCCACAAAATCGGATATAACTTTCTTATACGAATTTTATCTTTTTATAAGAAGTTGCATCTAATTTTATGATTAAATTTTGTACAAATAAAAAAAATTAAAAACATAGTTGTTTTCTTTGATTTTTTAGTGACAGATAACTCCGACCAATTTATCCCATTGTCCAGTATAAAATCTTATGAATAAATTTTATACATATTCAATCACATATTGTGGGTGTTAATTTCTGACCACACTGCCAATCAAGTACTCAGGTGGAGAACACCGACAGAATACATTAAGGCCGAACAACCTGTCACAGAAAGAAGAGATTCCAGCGGTGGCTCGTCTACTCAGGGGCACTCCGACGATTAAGTCAGTTATCTCTCAAAGATAGCAAAAGTGTTTAACTCACTATTCAGAATACAAAAAGTATACCTTAGACCCATGGGGGTGCCTCTCTTTTATAGCCAACACAAACCTAGTCCCAATAGAAGCCCAGCTTCAATGGATTTAGGATTACTGCTAATCTTGGACTCCCAGTAGGATTGGGATAAACTCTCTAAGAGTTTTATATTTACCCAAACTGAAATCTTCTCCTATTCTAGGACTCTTGTCCCTTATCCGCTTATCTTGGATTCCGGTATTCTAGTAGATAACCTCGGCCTAGCCGAAATCATCTTGGCATCATGACCAGGACACGTGACACCTCGGCTGACACTTCAGTGTCACCTCGGCCACGTATTGTCATTCAAAAATTATGTCATCACAACTGCCCCCTAGGTTCTATTACCTCGGCATCCTGAGGAGATGGAACCTATATCATTTCTTCCATCTAGCACGTCGGCTAAGCTCGCTTCATCATTCATGGCCGAAGTCATCATTCGTCGGCTCAATATGACCAAAACTTATAGTCTGTTTTCATCAATGCTTTAGAATAATTTGCATGTCTTCAACGTACACCTTAACTATGTAATCTTCTCGGTATGGAATAGTTCGGTTATACCCACTAACAGTTTATCTTGGCTTTGGCCTAACACTTGAAAATATTTTTTACAATATTTTCACAAGTGTTATTTACAACTCGATACTTCACTCTTTACTTAGCAAGACTTCTATCTTCAAATATCTTCTAAGTCTTGGCAACATGGTAATCTCGGCAAGTATGTAGATACTTCTTTCAACATAACCTCGGCTTAACTTGTAAATTTTTCTCAAAATTTTCAACAAGCGTCAAACATGACCTCGGTTTAACTTCAACTTGTAAATTTAAATTTCAAACATGATCTCGATTTAACTTCAACTTGTAAATTTAAATTTTAACAAGCGTCAAACATGATCTCGATTTAACTTCAACTTGTAAATTTAAAATTTCAACAAGCGTCAAACATGATCTCGGTTTAACTTCAACTTGTAAACAAGCGTCAAACATGATCTCGGTTTAACTTCAACTTGTAAATTTAAAATTTCAACAAGCGTCAAATATGATCTCGGTTTAACTTCAACTTATAAATTTAAAATTTCAACAAGCGTCAAACATGATCTCGGTTTAACTTCAACTTATAAATTTAAAATTTCAACAAACGTTAAACATGATCTCGGTTTGACTTCAACTTGTAAATTTAAAATTTCAAGAAGTGTTAAATTAATCTTAGCCTGTAAATTCCAAGCATCATTCTCCAGCCCTCTCCATTGGTCGTGTCGAAACAAAGTTCCTTCTCCTGAACATCTCGATGTTCTTTGGTGTAGGTTTCTTTGGTACGACGTGTCTTCTGGGATTCTCCATGCTCGACCTCCCGCGAAGGCCGGTGAGAATGTCCCTTGGTCCCGCCATGCTGAGGGACTGCAGGAACTGTTTTCTGCCCCATTTTCTGGGCACCTATCTTGGCCACTGGAATCGGCGTATCTTGTAACGGGAACGGTGGCTGCATGACGTTGTTCTGCATTATGAAATTGACGACCGTTTGCAGGTCCTCCAATTTGTTCACCATGGCCTTCACCTCATCGTCCCTCCGCAGGCATCTTTCTTTCCATACCTGGAGGTCGTCCTCGTTATAATATCTGCTTCGGTCTGATTTCTTTGGCAAGTCGCCCTCCTAGCCAATGTCCTTTTCTCCGTGATTCTTATCACGAGTCTTTTCGTTGCAGTTGTCTTTTTCGACGTCAAGGTCAATGTGTTTCTCACTCCCAGTAGGAGTGTCGTCCCCTATCTTCTCTTTCTGTCCATCGTTGGTCATCTATTCTCTTTTCTTTCCCACAGACGGCGCCAAATTGTGGGTGTTGATTTCCGACCATGCTGTCAATCAAGCACTCAGCTAGAGAACACTGGCAGAATAGATTAAGCCCGAACAACCTGTCACAGAAAGAAGAGATTCCGGCGGTGGCTCATCCACCCGGGGGCACTCCGACGATCAAGCCAGTTATCTCTCAAAGATAGCAAAAGTGTTTAACTCACTATTCAGAATACAAAAAGCATACCTTAGACCCATGGGGGTGCCTCTCTTTTATACCCAACACAAACTTAGTCCCAATAGAAGCCTAACTTCAATGGACTTAGGATTACTGCTAATCTTGGACTCCCAGTAGGATTGGGATAAACTCTTTAAGAGTCTTATCTTTACCCAAACTGAAGTCTTCTTCCATTCTAGGACTCTTGTCCCTTATCCGCTTATCCCGGATTCCGGTATTCACATAGATAACCTCGGCCTAGCCGAGATCATCTCGGCATCATGACCAGAACATGTGACACCTCAACTGGCACTTCGGTCTCACCTTGGTCACGTGTTGTCATTCAAAAATTATGTCCCCACACATATAAATCATGTGTATGAGTTAAGTTCTATTTTTGCATTATGTGAGAATTGAACATGAAACATTTTAGAACTACGTTGTAGTAGATTCTCATTTCAATTTTTTAACCACTCGGCCATTTATACAAGTAAATATTATATATAATAGTGATATCATGTGACAGTATCACTATTTAATGAGAAGTTTCATATTATAATAACAAAGAATATGTAGTTGAGTTAACGAGAGACCATGTATGTTTCATCCTATCTCATTTGTAATTTTCTATTAACTAGTGACACCCTAGAAATTGGTGTCACATTTATGCTCAAAATTTATTGGAGATATTACCATGAATAAAGCTTTTGACCCCAGTAGGGGTGCTGGGTCGTCCGTGATTGGCTAAAAAAAATTTTGTTTTCTTTTTTTTTATTTTTTTTTATTTTCAGCCAATGATAAGGCGACACGTCACTGGGGGTTGTCAGTGGGGGTCACCCCACTGGGGGTCGAAAGCATGATTTTAGAAACTTAGAAAATTATTCATATTTAGAAAATTATTCTATTACCATTCACTGGTAATTTTAGAAAATTATTCATATTTATGAAAAAAAATTATGATTTTAATTATTAATATTTATGAAATTTCTTATTTATTTGTAATTATTTTCTAAAATTTACATTGGCTTAAAAAATAAAATTTATTTGACCTTTTGCAGGTTTTTTTCCTTGATTTGAAAGGAAAAAGTAGAGCAAATCATAACTAATTTGATTTACGTAGCGTCGGTTTGGGAAGTGAATTGGCTTTTTAATTTTTTGAATTTTTTAATTATTTTAATTTGAGTTAAAAAGTTTGATTTGAGAAGAATTTTTTGACTTTTTTAACTTTTTTTATGAAAAAATAGTGTAATGATTATATGTTAAATGTAATATTTTATTTATTATGACTGAAATAATTTATTTTGTCTTTTGTGATTAAAATAACCACATAAGCTCTTTCCTGATGTTTACACTTTTCTAGTTAACATTTTCACTATTATACTATTTTTGATTCGTTGTTATCCGAAGATGATCTTGCTAAGGTCACAAGTTGCAATTCTCATTCCTCTTCCTTATAGTAACTTAGAATTTGGAGTCTCTTGAAGCCCACCATTAATCTTTTTTTTAATCAATCCATATCTATACTTTTTTTTTTTCTCTCTCTCACTCCATCCCCTGACTTTTGAAGGAGAGAGATATAGAGAGAGTCCACAATCAAGCATTTAGATCAATATAAGGTCACAATCCTATATTTTCAAATCTTTCTATCCCTCTTTCCTAATATATTTCCAAACTTTCGTTTGGGAACAGATTTTTTTAATAATTTTTAAATTTTTGACTAAAATATAATGTAAAAAAAATTAATATTTGCGATGACTTTTTATTTTTTTACGAAAAGATATGCAGAAAGTAGAGAGAAAATATTTCTTTTTGATTTTTTGATATAAGTTGTTGACTTTTTGATTTTTTTAGTGACTTTTAGACTAAAAGGTGATGTTGCCAAATAAGACCTAACAATCTCATCGTTATTTTTAAAAGAGACAGAGAGTCAACAAGTATTAAACATTTTATTTTATTTTTTTTTTTTCTTATCTCATCCTTTTTTATTTTGCTCAATTATCACATCACCCTCTTATACTCTCGATCAACACTATCATTATTATCTACAACATTTAATTTATTACCGAGGAGAGTTGGAGAATATTATAGTGGTATAGGGAGAGAGATTTGATGGATAAAAATGAGCGAAGTATGATAATTTTATTTTGATATTAGAGGATATTTGAGATTTTTATTTTTATTTTTTTATTGTTAGGTCAATTGCAGATAAAATTTTAATAATGAGAAATTTGTAATTTTCAGAATGTGAGAAAAGAATTAACATTTTTAACAAATCTGAAGAGATAGATTTATTATTTGCCTTGTATCAAATTATTAAAGTGGAGCCATGGCGGATCCAATGGTCCAACGTTTTTGTAAAAAGGCTAGGCATCCCTCTAGATGGTGTTGTCGCAGCCCATGGGCCCACTATAAGTTTTATTTCGATTATTTAAATTATTCATTTTGTATAATGTTTTATATATATTATTCATGCAAAAAATTAGATCAATCTGATAATCATAACTTGTTGGATTTATTACACTTGTTTTATTTTTTTGATCTATTTTAAAAAATATACTTATCATTTATTTTTTTTAAATACAAATGTAATAAATTAAATATGTTATAATTATTAAATTGATCTGGTGTGTTGTACGGAGAAACCTGCACATGTTTAGGAGTTGGTGGAACAAATATTGGTGCAATAATGGGATTGGATAGTTAGAATTATTACAGATATTTCAGTCCAAAATCAAATCATAATGGGTAGAGTACTTCCTAAATTACATGATTTGAACCTAGGTGGCTCAAAGAATAGATGTGAGGACAAGCCTCTAGCAGAAAAAATTTAAAACTTTAGAATTTGTTTAGTGAAAAAAATGAAAAAAATCAAAAGCAAGTTTTATTTTTTTGGAGGGTAGAAACAATTTAACAATTCAAATATATATTTTTGATTTTTTTTTTTTGGTCAAATTAATTTTTATTTTTTTCAAAAACAATTTAAAAAATAGTTTCAGGAACGCAAACTCACTAATTAATCATGTATTCTCTGCTATGCAGTTTGAAAATTTTCATTAATTGATGATACCAGCACATAATTCTCTGCAAAATTGTTTGTTTTTTGTTTTTTGTTTTTTTTTTTTTTTTTTTGGGGGCATGAGGCTTTGTTTGTGTCAAATTTTAATCACTGATTTTTGGGCTGGGCCTCAAAGAACAAGGCAGACCGAAACTGGATATTACTTGGTAAGGCTTCAAACTTTTTAACACTGCATTTTGGGCTGGGTCAATCACTATTTGAGATTTGTGCATGGACATCAAATAAAAAGTGGTGTCAAAAAATAATACATAAGCTTTTCTCATCACAAGTGCAAGGTTTATTAAATTCATAATTGAACTAAACATGATTAGTTCAGTACCGATCCAAACCAACTTGATGTTGCTCGAATTGGCTTGGGTTAAAATCACAATTTTGCCATACTGAAAATAAGTAAATCATTCATTTATAAATCATATTCAGAAAAAAAAAATTCAATGCAATCGTAATGTAGACGTCCCCGAACGCCCCGGGAGGGTTAGGTCCCGTTCCGTTCATTTGGGTTCACTACAGTTCGGACTCAAATTGTCACGGTTCTTAATCTGAACCAAAGAGTCCAACTCTGGCAAATCGTTTTTGAGAAAAACAGATTTTTGAAAAGAAGTGCCAAACATGGACTGCTTTGCCAGATTACAGAGTCGCCACCTAAATATTTTAAAATGAGAAATTTAGGAAACCCTGACTCGGTGCCGAAGGCCACATGTCCGTCATCACCAAAGTGATCTTGGCTCGGGAGCTTGGGTACGATCGGGGAAGGTCAGCTATGAGCACCCCCTTTCGCCCGGTCCGAAGACCGGCCTCTACTAACCGTGATATCCGATTTTGGAAACGTTAGTTTCTTATCCCGGTTATTAGCCTAGAATTACTATGTTATGCGCGCAGCACAAAAGTATAGACTAGATTACCTAACTTGGAAATAAACATTGCGCATCCGTTTTGTCTCGAAAAACGTATTGGTTTTTGCTACTCACAAGTAGGCTAAAATACGAATTTCAACGAGTTGTTCCAACTTAGGCAATCCAACCTTCACCCACAGGCATTCAAACAGTGTATCTCACATAAGCACTTAGCCGCATGGTAAGCATACTGTCATGGCAAACGTTCACACGCATGCGACATGCTAAAGCATAAAAAGTTACATCGTACTCCGTGCCCAAAACAAGAGGCTGGTTAGCAAAACATGCATGACCTAGTTCATGTTAAGTGGCTAATGCAACACAGACATAGATGCAATCTAGAGTAGGCTCGGCTAACCCTAAACATGGCGTATGAAATGCGCGAGTAGCACGTATTCAATTTGGAAATCGAAAGTACGATGCAGTTTGTATGATGTACCGAGCCCGGTGCATGTAAACAAATGCATGAATGCACGCATGCATTGCATAAGGTATGCTAAAATAAGCGTGCCCTAATCCACTAACATAAGCGAGTAAATAAAAGGGAAGAAAGAAATGGGGATTGGAAGACATACACCCACTCACGCACACTTATTACAACTTTGCCCTCACTCGGAGGGACCAAAAGAATATACAATTTAATTGACTGCGCAAGCTAATTAAAAAAAATATTACAAATTTCACTAAATTAATTAAATAAAATAATTAATCTAATTAAACAGTAAATCGCCTCGGGATGAGGGCCCAATGCAGCATGCGCTCGGGACTGGCTCGGAACCGCACTGCCATGCACGGATTGCCTCTGTTTCCTCTGCTCTCCTCTTCAGAAAATTACCAAAGTCCCAGGAGTGCCTCTCAGGGCACTGGAGATCACCACCGGCTGGGGTAGGACACCACCGGCTGAAGGAGGAGGCCACCGGCACAAAATTCATCCATCGGCAGCCAATTGACTGCCGGTCGGCACTAAACAGTGGCGGTCGGCACAAAATGCCTTCAAAACCTGCAACTCACAGCAGTAGAGAACAATATGCATGGCAATATAATTCAAGCCATTTATGCACTATACACACCCCTTATCATGTTAGTGACTCAAAGGGGCATGTGCCTCGATTCTCGGACCACCAATCACGCATTTCCATGCATGATGGCCCAAAGAACCAAGAGTGCAACTTTGATTTCAAATGCATGCAATGCAAATTAGCAAACAAGGGTGCCAAACCTCTATCATACTCCACTTCAAGAGGTCAAACATACACAATGCAAATGCAACCCTAAGCATGTCAACTAGGCATGCAACATGGACTATGCAACATACTTATGCAAAGGGTTCAAGCAAGCATTCAAGACAAGCATACAAACCAATTAAATGGTGGTCTTACACATGACTTGGGCAACTCAAATAGGCTTAAAATCAGTGGCCAACATGCTAAATCATGAGGGTCAAACACACATGAACACATGCACAAGTTAAGGCATCAACACTTAGGCATAATTAAGCAACTCTTAAACACACCTAAGAGGCACAAATATGGACCATTAGTATGCATAGTAAGCTCTGAAAAGCATGCAAAACATGATGCCAAACCAACTCAAAGTAGACCAAACCAAAGCATGCAAATGGTCTACGGTTCAAAGCAAGTCAATGAGGCATTGAACCATACTTATGCAAGGCAATTATGGCATGCATTGATCAACCCAAAACAGATTTTTAGCATGTCAAATTAGGCCCAAAGGACCACTTAGATGGCATCTAAGAGGCTTGAAATCAAAGGCATGCATTAAGGCCAAAACATGGAGCATTCAACACATGTTTTTAAAGCATTAAAGAGGCCACTAAGGCAAGCATGCAAGCACACCAAAGGGACTGAAATAGCATGCTAGGGGGTTCCAAACTACCAAAATGATGCAAACAAAGGCATGCTACATATTCATGCTCTTAAGGCCAACAAGCCCAATGCAAAGAGGCTATATTAAACATGCTATGGTGACTCAAACAACATGAGACAGACCTAAAACATGGAAATATGAGCACAAAACTTCACAAATGCAAGCCTAAAACATGCTAGAAACTAAGGCATACAACCTAGGCATGTTAGAGGATCCAAAGGCATTACAAGGCAACTATGCTAAGCATGCATAAGGGACCTAAACCAACTTAGAATCAAGTTAAATCATGGCATAATAAGCATGAAAATGCACCACGACATGCTCAAAACACAACCAAACATGGTGCTCCTTTGGAGGCCAAAACTTGCCCTTTTCAAGGACATTAAGGAGAGGGGGTGGCCCTCCCCTTTTGGAGACTTTATGGCACCATCTCCACCACTGAAATCCCTCAAGATTTCAGTGGTGAAGAGGCCCAAGCACTAAAATCTCGGATCTCAACAAAATAGCACAAAAATGAGCCTTTTCAAGGCCTAAGGGTGATCAAACTTACTCAAACCACAAAACACTCTTAATAAACAATAAAGAGGCTTAAAAAATAGAACTTTTATGTGTTAATCACTAAGCACAAAAACAGTTCTAAGCTAGGTAAAAACAAGGTGCAAAAATGGGGTAAAAAGAGAGTTAGTGTCTTACCCTTGGAGCCTCTTCAACAAAGATGATGTGTTGGCTTCCTTGAGCACCAAACCAGCTCCAAAGCTCCAAAACAAACCTCTGGACCTTCAAGAACCCAAGGAAGGTGAGACACTAGGTGTTGGTGAACAAAAGTATGACACAAACACCTAGTGTACAAAACAAGAGGGAAAAAGAGAGATAGGAGGTGTATCTATCCTAACCCTAAAAACCAGAGCTTGGTCTGTCTAAAATGTCTAAAATTTTGTAACCCTAAGCCAAGAAGAGGAGTGGTCCTCTTATAGGCAAGCAAAGCTTGCAAAGCTTACAAGCTAAGCTAACTAAGAGGGTCATCCCTCCATACACGTGTATGGAGGGGAACCAAAACTATACAGATGTCTGAAAATATCTCAAAAAGCAACTGCACAGTGTCCGGCCGGCAAAGAGTGCCATTTTGACAAAACCTAGTGTCGGTCGGCACAAAAGAGTGCCGATGGCAACACCAGCCAGCCGGTGGCCTCTAGCCACAGCCGGTGGTGTGTGGGGATGCCTCACAAAGCATTCCCTGCCCTTCCAAGGCAAAACACAAGTGTTTGGTGCAAAACCAGACACAAGACGGTCGAGTTCGGAAGTCCTGAGGCAAGGCGCGCGAGCCGAGAACTCCGGGAACTCCAAACGAACACAAACATGGATAATCACCGAGGGTTCCAACGGTGACGTCCAAGTCTTGAGGACGGTCAAAAATGGGGTGTCTACAGTTGCCCCTCTTTGACAGAACTCGAAAGTCATAACAATGACGGGAGTGAATGTCAAAGCCAGAGACGACCCATTTTTGACAAGGTCGAAGACTTGGACAAACATACAAAGCGCAAATGGTTGAACTCGCAAGCTGCCTACGTATCCCTTAGGAATCAAACCAGCGTAGTTCAGGCACAGGCATACAAGCCGCAGATAAGGTATGCGCCCGTAGGCGAGGGCAAGATGCAACTGACGATGCAAAAGGCCGAGCATAA
>JAPPVO010007466.1:0-30126 GCA_030407325.1 Camellia japonica | reverse complement strand
ATGATTTTGAGCGACGAGGAAAAATAGTTCGTATTGCAGAGGCGAAATATATTTACAGGTATCAGAGCCCACAGATCGGGTCGGTGATAGGGTTTTCATCAGAACTCTGCTTGTGCCGATTGGAGGGAACCGCATATTTCTTCAATGCCATGGGTTGTTGGGAAACGCATGATCTGATGGTAGGTGCTTGGGACAGCCTTCATGATATGTAGCCAGGTTCTTCCCATGATGGCATTATACGGCGAGGGGAGCTTCACGACCAGGAATTCCGCTTCGACCGTTCTGGAACCCGCTCGAACAGGTAATGTGACCTTGCCCATGGATATTCAGGATTCGTATTAAGCCGAACAGTGGGTGAGGCGCCAGAGATAGATCCGACTCGTTGAGGCCGAGCTTGATGAAAGTTTGGTAGTACATGACCTCTGAACTACTCCCTAGGTCTATGAGAATTCGTTCAATGATGAACCGGTTTATGCGTAATCCAATGACCAACGGATCAATGTGGGAAGCCGTTGCGTCATTGAGGTCGGAGTCGTCGAAGGCAATTGTCGGAGCTTCTTCGGACCGGTCAGTCGAAATACGGTGCCCCTGTAGAGTTGGATGCGATCGAATTGTGTGCACGGATGGGGGTGTAGGCAGGCTGTAAATTACATGGATCACGCCAAGTGGGGGAGAGTTATGCCTCAATGCTAATGCCTTGGTTGGCTTTCCCTGTTTCACATACTGCTACAGTCGGCCGTCTTGCACCAGTTCTTCCAGATGATTTTTTTAATGCGTAGCAACTCTCTGTTTCGTGGCCGTGATCTTTGTGATATTCGCACCTCCGGTCCCTTCGCGTGTATCGGGTGGCCCCACCATATTGACGGCCATTTGAAGAATGAAAGGTGTTGGATTTTGGTCATTACCGCGGTGATTGGCTCTGACAGTTCCGTGTACTTTTTGTCGGCGCGCCTCGAGCGTCTACTGTCGACTTGCAATTGTTCATTCGTCGGGTGGGAGCATTGATCACTCGATCGGCGAGAGTCCCGCATTTTGTCTCGTTTAGCACGTTGTCGCGGCTCAGGGCTCAGAGGTGGCACGGAACTTATCGGTTGAGCAATTTCAGGAGGTGCCGGTTTGGTGGACACTTGTCTGGCTTTAATCCTCAAGGCATCGTCTTCCACTTTGCAATACTCTTCGACTTTCTTCATCAACACCCAGACTGTTTTGGGGGGTCTTCTGGTCAGGGAGTTGCGAAGAGCACTGTCAGGATGTAGTCCCATTTTGAAGGCGGTGACGGCCATGGAGTCGTTGCAAGGGTCGTCAACGAGATTGAAGCACTCCCAATATTGCGCCGAATATGCTCTTAGCGTTTCTCCTGGTTGGATTTGCATAGCCCAGAGAGAGTCGGCCTGTTTCGGCTGTACCTCGTTGGTGATGAACCTGGCCCTGAAGGATTTTGGTAATTGATGGAAACTTCTGATCGAAGCCGGCTCCAACTTGTAATATCATCTGACAGCTAATGGCCCCAAGCTGCTGTGGAATATTCGGCACATGAGGGCTTCATTGTCTGCATGCAACATCATGGCCTGCTTGTAGTGACGTATATGATCAGTGGGGTCTGATTTTCCGTCGTAGAGAGTAAATGATGGAGCTTTGAACTTCTTGGGCAGGGCCGCCCTCGCAATTCGTCGGATAAAAGGATCGTGCCGGTCCTCTTCGTCTGAACTGCTTCTTCTGCGCTTGTTCCTTATTGTGGACTTTTTTCAGAGGAGCTGGAAGTGTCTGACCGTCCCTTGTTATGCTCCGTGGATAATGAGTTGGAGTCGCTATCGGTTTCCCTTGGTCGGGCTCGAGGTCGTTGTCTACCTGCCCTCAGGGGTCGTTCGGGGTCTTGGCGCTCGGCTTCTTTGGATTTTGCTACTTCCAGGGCCAAATCTTGATGGAGGCGTTCGTTTTCTGCGATCATATTTTCCAGCCTTTGTTCATTCTGTTTAGCTTGTTCTATGATGGCTTGCATCGTCTCCTGCGCTGAAGTCGTTGGCGAGTCAAAATTCAAGGCGCGTCTCGCAGCGATGGTTTCCTTCCCGAGCATATTTGCCGGAGTGATGTCGTCTCTCTGTGTAGTCTCGTCGGTGGCTATCGGAGGATCTTGCGTCACGCCTTCCATGGGTGTACTTGAGTATTCCCACAGACGGCGCCAATTGTAGGGAAGTGGTTTTGGAAATACTTTTCAGATCCTGGGAGACGTTCTTGATCCTCAGCTAGTCACCTGCAAAGACAAACACTCTGGTCGGGGGTGCCGGGGTTAGCACTCCGACGGGCAAGTCAGTTCTTATACTCAAGAAAACTTGTTTACTAAGTTTAGTGAAGTGATTCTTACCTGTCGTTCCAATAACGCTGCTTCTTTATTTATATCTGTTCCTTCTGAGGCCTCGGGGCCTGGGCCTACTTTTCAATCATTACCTGTTCTTCTATTCGGCCTCAAAGATCCTTTCTTAATCGGCTTACGTATTGTATCCGGCTCATGTCCTTACAGGATGCAGCCGGTTAATGTCTGCAGGATGCAGCCGGTTAATGTCAATCTACTAAAATATGCCCCTTCCGATTTAGCCATTTATTCGGCTCCCACATTATGAAATTCTAATTTTACGCTTATTCCTAACCTCTCAAATTCTAAACGTAATTCCTTCTCACTCTGGCCATCACCCACAACCCGCCACCACCATATTTAGCTGTGCCTCCCAACCCAATGGTGCAACCTCCAACCATTTCCCAACCTATCCCACCACTCCTTAGCCCTTCCCCACCTATTAACACCACCATCAGTCCCTCTCTACCCTCCCTTGTAGCCCCTCCACCACTACAACTCCTTGTAACCCTTCCCACTAGATCCCGATTGCAACAACAATTACAGAAATGTCAAATTCAAATTTCGATCACAATGGGATTCGAATCTCCTTACCTCCGTATGAGTCTTGTTCTTTGTATATTTATTAAGATTTTTTTTCTCACTTTAAAAATTTCTTTAAATTAATTATATGTTATGTATGACTGTAATTCAATCATTAAATTTTATTATAATATCATATGAATAAAATAAAATAAAATAAAAACTTTCAAGAAAGACTGGAACAAAGAAACTCAAGGGGAACTTACCAATAAGTCTTATATACAAAATTCAAAACCCATCTAATCCCAAAACAAAATACTTGTACCAATTAGTCCTATATATTTTTAATTGTTACAAAAAAATCCTATTTTTTTTAAATTTTTTTTTTTTACAGATGCTGTTACATCTCACTACTGTTGGACTTCCGTCAGACGGTCAAGTCGTCGAAATGTTCAACATCATCGGCAAGTCGCTGGAGTATCGCTAGAAAGTCGCCGGAGTATCGCCGGGAGGTCGCCGAAAGTTCACCGAATTGTTATGAACGCCAATGGAAGTCACCGGAATGTCCAGAACGTTCACTGGACGTTAAGAACATCATTGGAGACTCACCGGAATGTCCAAAATATTGCCAAAAAAAAAAAAAGAATAAATGGAGAAATTAGAGCGAAAAAACATAGCAAAATGTACTAAATATTGATAAATTAAAAGAAAAAAAAATGTAACGACAAAAAACAGCAACAATGGAAAAAATATATGTTATTTTTTAATTTTTGTAGGGTTTAAGCAAATAATCTTCAATATAGATCAACTGAAAAATAAGTTTTGAAACTGTAAAATGTTACAGTTTCAGAGCAAAAATCTATTGAGTATTTATCCTTATTAATTAAATTGAAAAACATGTGATGAAACTGCAAAATTTTACAGTTCTAAAGAATATTATGAAAATGTAAAATTTTACAGTTTTAAACCATGATTCATTTTAGCACAAAAAAAATTGAAACTGCAAAATTTTGCAGTTTTCACCGCTTGTAACTAATACTCAAAAACAACTTATTCAGATTTTGAAAATTTTCTCCATTAAAACAGAAAAATAGACTTGTGTAACAGAGAAAAAGTAGAAAAATTGAGAAATCGAAAGAAAGAATAGATATAGAAAGAATATTATATTCTGGCAACTATTTTTGATTTAGATCTAGTCGGATCTAATGTAGATCTATTCATCAGATTTGAGTAGATCTACTCATGTTATTCGCCGTCGGTGAGGATGAAGTTACGAGTTAATGTCGATGGTTGGTAGTTGCCCGTGAACCTCAATTAATGGTGGTTGTCGGTCACCAGTGACTATATATTAGAAAGAGAAAGAGAATAAGAAAGGTGTAATCACCGGTCGTCGTCCATAACAAAGAAAAGGAGAGGAAAACGTAGAAAAAAAAGAGAGAGGAAAACATAAAGAATAAGGCAAAAAGCAGAGAGAGAGAGGAAAAGTAAAACTTTTGAGTCTGCTCAAAAAGTTGTTAAATTAAATTGTATATACATATTTTAAGCAGTACCTATGCATAATTTTCCCGAAACTTAATAACTGGAATTATATCGCGTTCAAAGAATCAACTGGGCTAGTGCATTGGGCCTAGTTTGGCAGGCTATGCTCATGTTGTATGTTCATAAACGGAACCGCTACAGAGCTCGAGTAATACGGCTCGAAATACTGGCTCGACACCAAAACGACGTCGTTTTGGTGTCGAGTCTGTATTTTTTTTTTTTTTTTTTTTTTTCTTTTCGTTGTTGCAGATCTGGAAGAAGAACGAGGAGAAGAAGAAGAAGAAGAAGAGAAGAAGAAGGGGGAGGGGGGGCTCTGCAGAACCGGAGGAGGAGGGGGGAGGAGGGGGGAGGACTGGAGGGGAGGGGGCTATAAAAATGGGGGGAGCTGCGGCGGGACAGACGACCGGACCGGGCTGGCAGACGACCGACGAGCTGCTGAGGCGGCGGCGAGCGAGGCGACGACGGGCTGGGACGAAGCTGCGACGGCCGACGGTCGACGGCCTCCCCCTCCCTCCTTCTTCCTCTCCCTCCCTTCTCTCCTCTCCCTCCCTTCCTCTTCTCTTCTTCCTCTCCTCTTCCCTCTGCATTTCGAGCCGTATTTCGAGCTCGAAATTTCGAGCACTCGATCATTTTCGGTTCATAAATTGGGTAGAAGTAGAGCTCAAACGGTTGTGCAAAGCTAGGCCAATATTTGTTTGTTGGATTGGGTTTGGGTTTGCTGTCTGTTGGGTTTAGTTGTTTCATTGTATTTCCTTTTTGCTATTTTCGTTTTGGAAAATATTAATATTTTTAGTATTTATACTTTGTCCTCCTTGAATTTTAGGAAAATTTACCCATAAATCTTAGTTTCTGAAAAGTTGAATTATTTAGTCCTAAAAGTTTTCTTATGCTCCATTAGTCCTATTTATACATCATCATGATGTTCATGATGTAAATGAATCTGATGTTTCATTCTATAATTTCAAAATTTATTGAAATCTGATGAACATTAGATGTGTGAAATCTAATGTTTGAAACATTCATCCTATAATTTCAAACATTATTGAAATTTGATGAACATTAGATGTTTGAAATCTAATATTCGAAACATTAATCTGATGTTTGAAACATTGTAATGGGACCTTTCAGTCTATAAGAAAACTTTTAGGACTAAACAGTGTATAAGTTATTAATTTGGGATTTATTGGTGCATCCCCCTAAATTTTATAATTTTTAACTTTAGTTGTTATTGGCCATGTTTAGTTTGTATGTGTAAAATAATTTTGAGAAATAATTTTCTGAAAGGAGTTTATAAAATTTAAAAATTTATTTGATTGTATATTTTGAAAATAGTTTTGGAGTTTTGGATGGTTTAGAAACCATTTGGTTGAGTTTTGGAATTGTAATTCTAATAAAAAAATTTTAAAACTCATAACCAAACACACAATTCAAAACTCAATTTAAAATTATTTTTAAAACTCATAACCAAACATACATCTCAAAACTCAATTCAAAACTTCTTCAAAATTTATATCTAAACTCTTTTCAAAACTCTATTTTAAAATAATAAAAAAAACAAAAAAGTATTTTTTATTTTTATTTTTTAAATTTTTTTTAAGAATAATCCTGATTTGAGTGTGGAATTGTGTTTTTGAGTTGAATTTTGAAAAGAGAAAATTTGTTTGGTTAGTTTTGAAAAGAGTTTTGAGTTATACTTTTTTAATGTATACATTTCATACAATTGTGCGTTGTATTTTTTAAAAATATTTGAAAAAAAATATTTTTTACTTTAAATATATAGTTTTTATTTTAAATATTTTATTTTATAAATATTTTAATTTTTCAATTTTTTAAAATTTAAAAAAATTTGGATCGCCATATATAAATTATAATAAATTATTTGGTCAATACTTAAAAAAATAACAAAAATTATTTTTCAAAAAATAAAAAATATATAAAATAATTAATTTTGAAGAACAAAAAAAATTGAAAATTTTTTAATAGAATTTTAAAAATAGTTTGAAAAGAGTTTGGTTATGATTTTTGAAAAGAGTTTTTGAATTGAGTTTTAAGTTATGTGTTTAGTTATGAGTTTTGAAAATAATTTTTGAATTGAGTTTTGAATTATGTGTTTAGTTATAATTTGAGTGTAGAGTTGTGTTTTTGAGTTTAAAATATTAAAAATAAAAAATAATTTTTTCTTAAACATTTTTAAATATTTAAAAAAAAAATCTAAAAAATTTCAAAATAAAACTCAAAATACAATTCAAAACTTTTTTCAAAATTTATCTCAACTCACAATTCCACGCTTAAATCATAACTCCACACTCAAATAATGATTCTAAAACTAAACCAAATAGAGCCTTTTTTTATTTTTATTTTTTGGTTGAATAGGTGGGTATGAGAGAAAAAAGATGATTGATTGATATGTAAGATGTGAGAGAATGAGAGAAAAGAGAAAAAAAAAATGATTGATTGATGTGTAATAAAGAGAAAAGTGATTTAAAATTTTTTTAAAAAAAATTTAAACCAAACAAATTTTTTAAAAATTTTCTCAAAATTTGTCTCTTAAAAGGCAAACCAAATAAGACCATTTTTTTTTTTTAAAAAACTTTGAGCCTTAATATTTGCATTTTTAAAAAAAAATTTACTTTCAAAAAAGTTAACTATCATCAAAATTTGAATGGAAAAGGGACAAGTTTTATAGCCATATATCATAAAAATATTATATTAAAATTTTAGAATAAGTCTAAGGTCCTATTTGATAAAACTGAAAACTTACTGAAAATTAAAAATTAAGTATTGAAAATTGAATATTGAATTTTTTAAGTTGAAAATCTGTTTGATAAAAATTTAAGTGCTGAATTAAAAATAAGTTGTTTGATATACATAAAATCAAATTTAAAAATTTATTATTTTTAAACTATATATTTTAATTTTTTATATTGTGATTGTGATGGTGATGGTAGTGGTGACAGTGACATTGTGGTGGTAGTTGTGTGGTTGTGGTAGTGGTGGTGGTGGCAGCCATGATGGTGGTGTTTATGGCAATAATAACAATGATGATGAAAGTGATGGTAATAGTAGCAGTGGTGGGAGCATGGTGGTAGCAATGGTGGTGATAATAGTGGCAGTGACATGATGGTAGTGATAGTTGTAGTAGTGGTGGTAATGGTGGCAGTGGTGTGGTGGTAGTAGTGGTGATAGCGGTAGTGATGGTGATAGTGGTGGTAATAGTGGTAGTGGTGGTGGTGGTGGTAGTAAGTTTATAATAGCGTATACGAATACTTATGTTTAGTATTTATAAATTCAATCATAATTAAGGCCAAGTTTGGCATCATCCAAAAAATCTAAAAAGTCAAAAAGTCACTATCCTATTTAAATCACATCATCTTATTTAAGTCACATCACCTCTCTAACACATCACTTCAAACCCAACCAAAATCTAACCCATATTTCATAAAAAGTCAAAAAGTGCACTTATTTAGTCTTCCCAAACTAGTTTTATATGACTTAAAATTTTCTTAAATTTTAACTTACATTTTAAAAGGTACTTAAATTAAGTGGTATTAATTATAGTTATCAAATAAACTTAATTAATTATCACTTAATCAATTCAGTTTTAAGTACTGGATATTGTTATCAAACACCTCCTAAGAACCCATCTTAACCATCATAAATTTATCCCGAATGGAAATACGAGGTAGAAATTGAATTTGTGTATTGTGAGGTCTATGTGTAAAAAAATATAAACATAAGATAATTCTGAGTAATTTCTGAATAATTAAGTGTGAATTTGTAATATTATTGAAAATCTTAACGCTCAAAATCTAGAATTTAAACTCAAAATTCGTTCCCAACAGTTGTTTTTCAAACTCAAAATTCGTTAGACAAATGAGAACCCAACAATGATTTAGACCACTAAAAAATACACCACTAATAGCACTAATGCATTGGGAATAGTTGAAAAAAAAAAAAAAAAAAACAAATAAGGCATAGCAAGTGGGTGGGACCCACTGCCACATCATTAGTGCTCCTTCTAGTACTCCTTTTTAGTGCTCCCAAGCATTATTCAATGAGAACCGCATCAGAAAATCTCTCTCTCTCTTAACTTTGAGAGCCTCTCTCTCTCTAAACTTTTCTTTCTTTAGGGTTTCATTTGTATGCGACAGCTAAGGTGGGAAATGGGTGTTTCGGGGGCCTCTGGCCTCTTCTTTCCTCCTTCTACTATTTTTTTTTCTCTTTCATTTCCTTTCTTTTCTGATCAAATAACTTGGAAGCTTTGCCTTTCTACCCTTCTCCTTATTTTGTGAGGTGTTCTTTCCTCTTCGTTTTAACTCTAGTTGTGGTCTTCAAATGACCTGCTTCTCTCCTCATTCGCCTCATTCTGGCGTCGCCACCACATCACCGCCTCTTGTTTGGCCACCATCAACATGATCTGTCACTTTCCACATCTTCTCTCCTCATCCGCCTCATTTCAGCATCGTCACCATGTCACTACCTCTTGTTTGGCCACCATTAACATGATCTGCCACCTTCCACCTCTTCTCTCTTCATTCGCCTCATTTCAGCGTCGCCACTACGTTATTGCCTCCTTTAGGTTTGAGAGTTTTTGTGTTTTTGTGTTTTTTTTTGTCTTTTTTGATGTGATTGTAGCTTACCACACAGATGGATGTAGCTTATGTACTTATCTCAAACTTATTCTATTGTTGAACTCTTATAATCAACTTTTGCTTTGTAATACGAATTTGATGTTTTGATAGATACATAGCTTCTCCTTTGTGTTTCATTTGAGAATTTTTCCTTTGTTTTTTGCACTAAGATTTTTCTTTAGTTTGGTATAACCTTCTTGTTGATCTCTTTGTAAGTGTTGTTTGACTAATCTTACTTTAATGAAAATTACTATTGACCAAAAAAAAAAAACTCAAAATTCGTTCCCAACATTATTTTTTTTTGATGTAAGGAATTGCTTATATCCAAGACTGTAACTGAACCTTAAGCTTGTTTTGGGTAAACAAAAAAGAAGCAGCGTATTAATTTATCAATTTATTTGGGTCATATCACATCTTTATTTTTTTTTGTATGTCTTTTCATAATATCAAAAAAGTCAAAAAATAAGTCATATTCAAAACAAACCTTAATCTATCTATCTATCCATTTTATCAACCAAAAAAAAAAAAAAATCAAAATTTGTTTTTAGTTGAGTGGTTATAACTTATTTTTTAAAATAAAAAATTAATTTGACAAAAATTATAATCATTTTTTTTTTCAAATTTTTATTTTTATTTTATGCGAGAAAAATTAAGTATCTGTTTAGCTTGATTTTTCAAAAACTATTTTTAGAAGTGTTCTTATTTATTTTTATAATTTTTTTTGATATTTAATTATTTTTTTTGGGTACCTTTTAAATTTGCCTAATCAAGATTCATCTAAAAAGTAGAATAAATTCACTATAAATAAATAAAAATTCAAAAAAAATTTATGTACATTTTGGTTCGAATTTTCATTTATTTTTAAATATTTAGGTGATTTTTTTTTTTACTTTTTAAATGTAGATAATTTTAATATATTATCTAAAAAGTAAAAAAATAACTAAAATATTAAAAAAATTCAACAAAAGACTAACAAAATTATCTAAAAATAATTTTTGGAAATGATAACAAAATAAAACCGACAAATTACACTAATAGTCCCTGTATTTTACCTCATGTGTCACTTTGGTTCTTGTGTTTTCAATTTGATCAATTTTAACCTTTCATTTTTAATTTCGTTTCATTTTGGTCCAATCAATAACACCGGGTAAAATTGTTGACGGAAAACAAACAGGTGAGATGCACACGACCCTTTTTCAAGGGTAATATGGACATTTCACTACCTTTTTCTTGTTTCACCATCTTCTTCCTTTTGGACTCTCTACAACACAATCATCTACCACCGTTGCCTTCCTCCACCACCAAAATCATCCATCAACACCATCCACCTCCACCATACCAAACCTTGTACCGTCTGCCACCCAGACTACCAAACTCACCACCCTGTCTTTTGCACATACTCGCCATATCCATCACCTCCATCCAACCTCCTTCATCTACCCCTATCATCCCACCATCACCAAACAACAAATTGATAATCAAAAGAATAACAGAGAGAGAGATGAGAGAACAATAACAATAACAAAGTGACGGACCACCAATTCCTCCAAATCAAATAATAATTCAACCAAATAGGTAAAGAATGATAAAAAGAAAAAAGAAAAAAAAGAGAGAGAATGATAAAATTAGAAGTAGAGAAAACTTAAAAAAGCAACATTCAAATCAAAATCATAACTAAAACTAAAAATAAAAATAAGCAAAACGGATGAGGAAGAAAAATAATTATAAATGAAAAATCATTCATCTTTTGATCTTCTACCCTTGGATTAATCCATCAAAATAATAACAATAAAAAAAGGAATAAAAGGGGTTTTGATTAATCATTCATTGATAAAGTTTAGTTGCTCTTACGAGGTTTGCCTTTTCTCCAAGCACTGCTTCTCAGTAGTCCCTTTGGCAACAGCTCTGCTCCATTATTTGCATCCCCAACTGATGATGATGTTGCCACTTCTTTCATCTTCATTTTCTCTTCTGCTTCTTCTTCCTCACCTATTTTTGGTTTCTTTGATTCACTCTCTTTAACTACTGTTTCTGCTGCTTCTTCTCATTGTTCTTCCTTAATTTCTTCACTCTCTGTTTTCTCAACGATTTTCTGAGGCCTACCCCTTTTCCTAGGGATTTGTTGTTAGGGTTCTGATGAACCTATTGATGTCGATTCTGCTATTGTTTGGTGGCAGATGGTGGTGGTGGTGTTGTTTAGCAGTGGCGGGTGGTGGAGTGAGATTGATGACAGACGGTGGATGAGAGGAAAAAAAAAAGGGTGTTGCAGAGATGGAATAAGGAAGGGTTAGGGTGGAAATGTCTGTTTTGCCCCCTCAAAGTCGATTACATGTTGTGCACATGACTATTTTCTGTTAAATTTTTTAACAAAGATTATTGATTGGACCAAAATGAAACAAAATTAAAAATAAAAGGTTAAAATTGAACAAATTAAAAACACAGGGACCAAAGTGACACATGAGGTAAAATACAAGAACTATTAGTGTAATTTGTCCAAATAAAACTAAAATTTGAATTTCATTTTACGTCTGCGCAATGTGAAATAAGGCAACCAACCTTGCCCGGCTCATAGTGTAAGTATATTGGGTGTTTGGGAAATATATATTTTTTGACCTTTTTTTTTGATTTATTTTCATTTTTAGTGAATTTTTTTAAATTTCTAGATTCAGTTCGACAAGATGAATTGAAAAATTATAGTTTTTTTTTAAAAAATCTAAAAAAAATTCAAAAAAGTCAAAAAATAAGTCATAATAAGCAATTTTTTAAACTTATTTTCGTCTTTAGTGATTTTTTTCTAATTGTTTTTTAAAAAAATATATTTTTTTAATTCATCTCGACAAGACAGAGTGAAATTTTGACATAATTTTGAAAAAGAAAATCACTAAAAACAATTTTGAAAAAAAATTCACTGAAAAACTCAAGTTTCATTAATATTAACAAATCGAGTCGAGTTCGATTATAGTTACTTATCGAGCTGAACTCAAGCTTAATAAACAAGCTCAATAAGCAAAAGAGTCGAGTTCGAGCTAGCAAAACTCTGTTCGGTTTGGCTCGTTTGCAATCTCACCATACTTCTAATTCTTTAATCTACGTGGTCGGCCTTTGCACAATATTTCATTTCTCATCAAATTATTTCACAAAAGGTGAATCTATTACTAATAAAAAATATTTACTGAATATAAATTGAATTTATCACCAATTTTTTAAAAATAATTTCTGAAAATTATAACAAACCAAAACTTTGAATTTTATTTTAGGTCTAAACAAGGTGAAATCGGGGCAACCAACCTTGCCCGACCCATAGTGAGAGTTTTATGGTGTGTTTTGTTTGTGTTTTGAGATAATTTTTTTTTTAAAAAAATTGAGGAAATGTAGAAATTTTGTTAGTTTGTTTGATTGTATATTTTAAAAATAGTTTTAGAGTTTAGAATGATTTAATATTTTGTTATAGTTAAATAGATATGTGCCAAAGAAAAGTGATTGAGAAGAAGAAAAAAGAAAAAAAAATATTGATTGATGTGTAACGAGAGAAATAATTTTGGAATTTTTCAAAAAAAATTTGTAACCAAATATATTTTTAAAAATTTTCTTCAAAAAAACATGTTTCAAAATACACCAAACACACCCTTAATCCGCGTCGTCTGCCTTTGCCTAATTTTTCCTTCTCTCTCCTCTCCGATTTCCCTAGGGCTAGGGTTTCACACTCTCTGTCTCTATATCTACATACATAAACATATACATATCCACACACAGCGACAGCGCCACAAATTCGAAGTCTTGAAAGGGGGGTTCTGTCATTGATGGCGAATCGTACGGACCCAACAGCGAAGAACATAAGGGGTACGAACCCACAGAACCTGGTGGAGAAGATACTGAGGTCTAAGATATACCAACACACCTATTGGAAGGAACAATGCTTCGGCCTCACGGCCGAGACGCTGGTCGACAAGGCCATGGAGCTCGACCACCTCGGCGGCACCTACGGCGGCAACCGCAAGCCCACCCCTTTCATGTGCCTCGTCACGAAAATGCTCCAGATCCAGCCGGAGAAGGACATCGTCGTTGAGTTCATCAAGAACGAAGATTACAAGTCAGTACTATTCTGCTTTTGAAACAATTCAATTGGGTCTTGTTGTCTTGTGTTTTTTTTTTGGCTGTGTCTTTTCATTCACTAGGGTTTTGTAAATTTATAATGGGTTAATTTCACTTGTTTTCCGTAAACTATCTTTATTTTTACATTTCATTCATAAGCTATCAATTTAAGTTCATATTGTCCATTTGGAGACCACCAGTCCAAATCAATTACCATTAAAGCCTAATTTGATAGTCAAAAAAGTCCTCTCAAAATTTGAGCAATTTAAATAATACACACACTGTTTTTTTTAATTAATTTATTTTTATTATTTTTATTCACTATTTTGAAATGAGGGATGGAGCAGAATATGAATATTTAGTTGTAGGATGTAAGTTGGGTGTTTGTTGGTGTGATTTAGGTTGTCCACATTGTAAAATTACCTTCTTTTTATTTTTTTTTGCCCCTGTTGGGTTAGGCTTGTCTCCCATCAGACCATATGAATTGAAATCAGGAACTTTAGGACTAAACTAAATAGACGAAATTGATAGTTTAGGGATGAAATGAAAACAATGATGATAGTTCAGGGGGTGAAAGTGAAATTAACCCATATATAATTGAATTATTATATGTATTCATAGTTTTCTGGCTCTGTACAAGTGCCGGAATTTGAAACAATGCATTTTATGTTTTGAATGGAATGATTGTTTTATCATTTAGGTAAAAATGAGTAACCTCTATGTGCATGTCTTGTCTGTAATTTATTTTTCAGCCCATGGGAATTAGCATATTTGAGAAATTTATAGTTGGATTTGATCAATTTTCATATGTGCAAGAGATCGAATGAATATTTGAATGGATAGGTGGCAATTAGTTTGAAAATATAATGCAATTCTTTTTATTTATTTCCATCTGTATTAATTATGGTAATAGATTTAGACTACTGAACTTGAATAATATCATATTGTTTTGTTTTCCTTAATTAAATTATTTCAATATATAATTTTTCTTGCTTCAATGGTTCCTCATACAAATAATTGATCAGCAAGCACTTCAATGGTTCCTCATGCAATCAGAATGAAATATTGAAAATCTTTGATATTTTTCCAGCGGGCTCCACTCCTTGTGATGACCTGAGTTTGTTGCTTAATGGTGGTTAAAATTAAAATAGAGATCATATTGATCATGGTTGATGCCAGTTCAAAATGTTGATTCTAATAAAGCATGAATGAACTGCATATTCTGCAATCTTCACCACAAGAAGCCTAAGATATCAATATGTGAGTGAGTAGTTCCTTCTAATGTCCTTTATTTGATGCAGTTCTAGTTGAAAGAGGATATTGTAATCAACGTTTGGAATTTGAATCAAATTCAGAGATATTGATTGGAAATTTGGTTGTGCTTAGTCTTTTTTTTATTACAGGAACATTCACATAAAGATGTTTTATATTTTATTGTTTGTAATCTCTCATGTTTGATTTGCTTGGGGGATTTGCTTGGGGTGATCCCAGACAGAAATTATCTGTGCTAGCATTGCTGCGTTAAACTAAAGTTAAATCATCTTGTGAACTTTTCAATTATTTCTGAACGAGGTAGTTAACTGAAATAAATTAAAAACTGAAAACTGAAATGAATGTTGCAATGCAAATGGCTATTGTATGTTGACGTTTTCCATGCTTTCTTTTAGGAACTTGTGGTATGGTACAGGGTTGGACTTCCTTTGGATTATTGTTTTCTTTTCTTGTGCTTGAGTTTAAGGATATTATTATTTTTGAGGCTGTACTTACTCTCTCTCTCTCTCTCTCTCTTGTTTTCAAGGTCATGCACGTGCTTCTGCTGAATTTATTTTGTTAATAAGAGCATAAGCTTCATTATTTAAAGTCTTAACTGTGCCTTGATTGATTTTATCTAGTACTTCTTCATGCTTATGTTGTTATTTATCTTTCTATGTTTGTGATTTGTCCATAGTGTTTCTGATCTATTTTTGTAATCTAGATTGTTATTTTTTACTTAATAAATAAGACTCAAATTGACTGATTATTTCATTATTCGTAAGCAGATATGTACGGGTGCTCGGAGCATTTTATTTGCGTCTTACAGGGACAGATATTGATGTGTACCGATACTTGGAACCGTTGTACAATGACTATCGAAAACTGAGGCAGAAATTACCTGATGGGAGTAGGAATTCTAACCTTTTTAGGAATCTCTCTAAAATCTGCTATAATTTTGATGTTACCTCTGATCTTTGTGGCATGATAGTAACTTACAGTCTAATGATCCTGTTGCAACTGTAACAGATTTCACTTTGACACATATGGATGAGGTTATTGATGAACTCCTGACAAAAGATTATTCCTGTGATATTGCTATGCCACGCATTAAGAAACGGTAGTGTACAGATCTGATTTGTGTTTTTAGCTAAAATGTCACAATGAGGACTCATATATTTATTGTTATCAGTTTTGTAATTCTTATCACTTACTGATAATGTGACTGCTCTGATCCAACCTAGTTTTGTAAGGAGATTCCCACCTAGTACAAATTGTGCAAGCTGGGTCTGGGCGAGAATTCATTTTCTTGCTGTCATTCTCCAATCATTAAGTTATCTCATATAATATTGTAGTTGATAAATAACATTTTGTTTGGCACTTCCTTTCAGTCTATGTTATACCTATATTTTCTTGAGCATCTTTTTATTATGTACTTATATATTCTGTACTTACAGATGGACTCTTGAATCCCTTGGTTCACTAGACCCTAGAATAAGTGCTTTGGAAGAAGATTTTGAGGAGGAGGAAGAAAAAGAGGAGGAAGACGAACTCAATGATGTATTAGACACTGGAGCTCACGAAAAGGTCTTCTCTCGCTTCTCGCTCTGTATATTTATTTCTTTATTTCTCTTTTGATGCTATTATCAAAAAATATATTTGTTATTGTTTTATATCAGGGTGTTTTATTTTCTGATGTATTGGTATTTGTTCTTGATACAGGATTATTATCGTGGGCGAAGTCCCACGAGGGAAAGAGATAGGGACAGAAAACGTGACAGTCACAGATATAGGTAGAGTGATTCTGCTTCCATATTATATATATATATATATTACTCTGTTATTTTGTGGAATATATTTTATATTATTTCTGATTTCGTTGGTTCCTGGCAGTATGTTTTATCTTACTGATTTGATAGACATATTTTATCTTTGTCTCTATTTTCTTTTAAATGAAGAATATTGATTTTCACAATGGTTTCTCTTTCCCTCTTGACACATTGCTTTTTTCCGTTGTCCATGGCCGGTAAATCAAGTATCTTTGGTTTCTCTTCATGACAATGCTCAGGTGTTGAATCAATATCCAAAATGACTTGTATACTGTATAGTTTCCTTTATTGTTGGAATTTGTTTTTATTGTGTAGTGTTTCATTGTAAAGCTTTGTATTTATTTCTAGTGACTATCAAGTTTAGCCTGTAGTTTGACTCGTTTGGTTAACATTTTTGTGGCTTCACTAGGAATGAATTGTGAACTGTTTGCATTAGCATGATAGATATGCAGGAAGCTGTTGTCCGGAATCTGCACATGCATTTGTGCACACAACCATATTTATACCTGCACAGGCACACACATTCACATGTTTGAGGGTTTATGCTGCTGACATGGCTTTTAAAGACATCAGTGGTTTGAAACAGCTTCCGATATCAATATTTTATGATCCTGCCAGGTTTTTCTGTACCGAGAGTGTGCAGCGAGAAGTATGATGGATCAAACAATTCAAATTTAATAACTGTTTTTCGTCTTTAAGCTCTTTATGGATTTATTCATGCCCTGCATGTGATTATCTGTTTTCATGAATCGGATTTTAGCCATTATTTTTATCACGCAATCATGCATTTTACATTTGAGCCCCCCATTTTTTAAATTAAAAACTGATTTCATCTGAAAGGATGTGTGGTTTGGTTTAAGAAAATTATGAATGTAGGTTAGTCCATAAGTTCGATATTCACTCCAATCCTTTTTCTTTTTATCTTCTTCTTCATGTTAAGTTTATAGGGGACTCGGTGAATTTTCTATGTAGTAGCTAGTATATGGTCTAATGAAGTATAGAAAGATATACTTGCACCTGCACATGGTATAATTGCATACAAATCCTCTAAACCAGCTTCCTACTATACCAGAATCCTGTACGTATTATGGACCTCACATTTCTATTTTGGTGTTCTATTTTGATTAATTTAGTACATTTCTTCATATATTTGTGTTAGTATATCGAGATCATAGAAATTTTTTTTAGTTCCGTTTGATAATTGAATTATGGATGTTGCATTTTTGTCACTTCATTTTCTCAGGGATCATGATTATGATAGGGAACGTGGAAGAGGGCGTGACAGAGATAGGGATAGAGACAGGGAAAGGGACAAGGACAGGGACCACCGCCATCGCCTGAGAGATGACAAGGAATACGGTGGGCGTGAGAGAGAGCGAGAAAGGGAGAGGGAAGGTAGGGAACGGGATAGGCGAGACAGGGAGCGTGGTAGGCGGAGGAGCCATTCAAGGAGCCGAAGTCGGAGTAAGGATCGCAATGATCGTGATCGTGATCGTGATGGAGGAGGGCATCGGAAGAGGTATACCCGCAGCAGTGTGAGCCCTAGAAGGCACGGGAATGGGGCAGAGGATGGGAATGCTCGAGATGAACCAAAGAAGAAGAAAGGAAAGAAGAAGGATGATGGGACCGACCACCCAGACCCAGAGATTGCAGAAGCGAACAGGATTCGTGCATCCCTTGGGTTGAAGCCGTTAAGGCCATGAGTTTGTGTCTGGATTGTGTGACGTGCTGGCTGTTTTTTGTTTTTCTTTTTTTGTTAATATGGGATAGATTGGTAGGACTCTGGTTCTCTGCTGATGTGTAAAACATAATTGTGGCCAAGTGGTTTTTTTTTGGTTCAATCTTCAATGTTTCTATGATGGTATTTGTGGGATCTCTTGATAATTTGTTGCTTCTGGTTTTATAAAAGATTGATGATGGAATTTGTTGTAGTCAATAGCTATATAAGATGATGAGAAAAGGAAAGTGAATATCTTTTTGTTTTTTAGTAGTAAATATTATGTTTTGCTTAAATGTTTGAGTTACTGACTGGTGAGAAAACAAAAGAGTTGTGAGCTATTCTTCTTCTATGGTGCATAGGGGAAAATGATACAGGAATCTCATCGAGAATAATGTGACAGTAACATTTTATAATGTCACAGTAATATTTTAGTTGGTTTCATTTTTTGGAAAATTTTATTTTTTTGTTTTTCGTATTTTTTTATTTTTATTAAACTTTTTTAATATTTTAAATAATTTTTTTAATTTTTAGATACAATTAATGTAAATATACTTAAAAAGTATAATATTTGTGAAAAATATCTTTAAAAATTTACTAAATATTAAAAATATAAAAAATATAAAAATTCAGTATATTTTTTTATATTTTTGTGTATTTATTAATTTTTTAAAAAATATTTTTTAAATATTTTAATATTTAGATACATCTAAGTAAAGTGTGAAAAAGAAAAAAAAAATTGTTTAAAATTTGAAAAATATTCACTAAAAATAAAAAAAAAAAACAAAAACAAAACCTAAAAAATTGAAACCAAACATATTGAACAATGCTGCGACCCTTTATACGTTGCAAATGACCACTACACGTTGCAAATGAGTTTAAGTAGAAGATTGTTTAAACTTAACCTGAGATTATATGGAGTTTAAAATGTGATAAACCTCGAGTTATTTATGTAATATGCTAATCTCGAATAAGTTTTCAGTTGAGTTGAACATAATTGAAGTTCGAGTAACTTTTTTTGATCGTGTTTTTAATTTATTGAGTTGAATAATAGATTTAAGCTTGATTTATTTACATGACGATTAAATCTTGATTGAATTTTTAATGAATTGAGATCTCGTTTGAGAATAGATTATTTTAGTAATTTTTTAATTTTTTGGTTAAAATATGAGGTAACAAAAATTAAAATGTTTGGAATAATTTTTTGTTTTTTATGAAAAGATGTGCAAAAATTAGAGAGAAAATAAAATTTTTAACTTTTTTGTATTGATTGTCAATTTTTTAATTTTTTTAAATGATTTTTAGATTAAAATATTAAGTTGTCAAATGAAACTTGAACATAAATGGAGTTTGGGCAGGTTCATACGTTTTGCAACCCTAGCCAAAATATGTTCCTAAAGCAAGAACTGCCACGAGTGCACCCACAAATGTTGATATTAGGGATAATTTTATTCCAGTGCAACTTAAAAAAATTATTACATTTTAATGATAATCTTTATAACATTAAAAATTAATTTTATAAACTTTTACATTTATCTGAAATTATATTTTAAACTCACCACTGAACTGTTGTTACCCCTTGATATTATCCTTGAGCCCACTAATGCGGAAAACACAGAATGTTGGGTCACATAGCGTGCAATGCTAGGCTTAGATTTTGCATTTTCTGTGAACCAATTCTGTGTTGTATTCTTAGCATTGCTTTGCTTGAACATGTTAAAAGCAGCCTTGATTTATCAATTTCTGAAGACAAAAAATATTTGCTTTTCAACAAGAACTCGATTAGTCGGTCTTCCACATATTTTCCATTGATACTGGTGTACAAAAACAGAGTGAAAAAAAAAACACAACAAAACAAAAAAACCAGGAAAAAAAAAACTGAAATGGCCTGCACAGCAGGTAGGTTAAATCAAAAAATAGGACAAGTTATGCAGGTAGTCTTTAGATTTTGTCTTTTGTGTCATTTTGGTCCTTACATTTTTAATTGGCTCAATTTTGACTCTTAATTTTAAATTTCGTGTCAATGTAGTCTAATTGATAATACCGCTAGTGTTTTTAATGAAAAATTATCAACTCATTGAATTGAACAAACTCAAAATTTTGTCCTTAAAATCATGACACATGCCACTTATGTATGTATTTTTCATTAAAAAATGCTAACAATTATATTCAATTGGATTAAATTGAGACAATCATAAATTCAAGGTTAAAATAGAGTCAATTGAAATTATAAAAACTAAAATAATATAAAGATCAAATAGCGGGATTACCAGTACAATTTGCCCTAAAAAATAAAATAAATAAATGTTGCTCTGGTGGGGATTAAGATTTAACTCTTACAACTCAGGTAACAAAACTCCATTTTTATCATAATGAAGTGCACCAGACAAGTTCAATGGCCTGCACTTCTCCCCCATCAGTATCCTCTTCTTGCATAGCTCCTCTGCTTCTTCCTCCTCTTTCTTTCCATTTTTTTCTTCTTCATCTCGCTTCTTGATCACTTTGTTTCTCTCTCCTCCTCCTGACCTTGCCTTTCTAATCATTCTGTTTGAAACCCAAATAAATTTGCTTGATGAACTTACCTTCTTACTACTACAACTACTACTAGTATTCTTCACCGAACCCGAAATCTCTGGTTCAACCCCTCTCTCTTCCATTTTATTGCCAATCTCCAATTCATTCCCATCTTGTAATGGTAGTGATGGTGGTTTCTTGTTGCCACAAAAGATATTGCAAGCCATGAAACTTACTTTCTTGGGCAAAAGATTTCTGGGTTTTGGCCATGATCTCTTCTTGGTCTTGTTGTTGTTGTTGTTGTTGTTGTTGTTGTTGTTGTTGTCGTCTTCATCAGCACCATTGGTTTGGTTGACATTGCCATTGATATTGCTAGTAATAGTTGTTTTGTGCATGATGGTCTTGGATAGTAACTTGGGTATTTTGATTCTGATTATCTCCTGATGAGATATTCTGATGATAATGAAGGATGATGATGATGATGTAGTAGTAGTTGTTGGTGGGACAGTGAGGTCATTCCTAGAAGTACTGATAGTGAGAGTTCTGCAGATATATGGGTTGTTCTCTTGCTTTATTGTGTCGTGTAAAGAAGAAGCCATTTTTTAGAGTTGAAAGAAATAGATGAAAGCATGAAACTAAGCGAGTTATGAGAGAGAGAGAGAGAGAGAGAGAGAGAGAGAGAGAGAGAGAGACGTGGGAGTTGTGGCCCTGTGAATCTCCTATTCTTTTGGCATCGAGAGATTTTCTCCAACTATAAAAGAGATCAAAGTGAAGGGTGGATAAGGAAAAGTTATCGCATAAATCTGTCCTACATCTTATGTTGTATATCCTTATCATTCTATTGGTTATATATCTACTATTATATATATATTTTTTTATGTATTACATAAAACAATCAATAGAATTGCAAGGACACACACCTAATTGAAATTCTTGAAAGACAGGATGATTTCCCATAAATTAGGCATTTTGAAGGACATTGTTAAGGTTATGGGATAAGAGTTTGTTATATTTTGAAAACCATCTAAGCTACTTTCTCTCAAATATATCTCCAATTTTTTTTTAAAAAAAAAAATCCACATTTCAATTTTTGCCATATCAATCTTTTTGGGCCGTTTTATCTTTTATTTTTTGGCCAGAAAATATTTTTTTTGTGAAAAATAAATTTATTTAAAAGAAATGTGTAAAAAAAACTAAAATCTTATCAATATTATCACGTTACCATCATCGCTAACATCACCACCAGAGATGTGCTTTTTTTTAAAAAAAAATTTTAAAATTATTTCACACATTTTTTCATAATCAAACTCCACATGTCATTTTCAACATATTTCACATCTAAACAAACACATATTTCACGAAAGTCATTCAAAGTCATGCATTTTTTTTTTTGGTTGCAAAATCTTGAAAATAATACAGACACAACTAAGATAAATCTTAAATATCTATGCTAAACCTTATTATTGAATAATGTCTCTCGGCGCGTAATTTGTTGTAAACATTTTTAATTATTATTAGTGTGAGTGAATAATATCAACTTCAACCATATTCTCTACTTTTCACTAGCTAAAGTACAAAAAAAGTATTCTTTTTATTTTACCTTTTTTATTTTACCTAATTACTTCAGCTATTATGTTTTCTAACCACACTCTTTATTCTAGTTAATCATTCAAACTAACTTAATTAATTTTTAAAACAAAAAATACTAATTGCTGATATTTTACTAATATAAATTTGCAATAATAATAAATTTGCCCATACAAACATACAAAACTTCTAGAATGAGGAGAAAAAAAATACAAAATACAAAATACAAAATAAGTTATTGCGTAATTTATCAAACAGAATTGAAAGAACATATAAAATTGCCACATACATATATACATATATATATAAAATCCCAAATCTAAGACATAAATATAAAAAAAATTCAAGATATATATACATATTTGTTTGGAGAGCCTCTGGGGCTCTTCAATTGTAGCTACCAAAAAAGTAGGATGGTAAAGTAACTAGCCCAATAGCCAATCCATTGGAATTCAAAATTAGAGTTACATTGACTAAAATGTCTAATAAACCTTTTTTAATTATCCCCTTGGAGATGTCTCACGTAATGTAAAAATAGTTACATGGAGAGAAAAGAAAGATGGTGTGAGAAAGAAAGAGCAGCTGCTACTATATATTGTGTAGGAAGGAATGAAAGAATGGAAGTAAGCCAATTATTAAAGGTTAACTAAAATAACCACTTGGGACTAAAACTTAAAATTGATTGTTATGTCAATCTAGCTAGGCACACTTAATTGATAAAAACATTCGGGTTTTGCGATACTAAAGTCACCGAACAATCTTGGATTGATACCAAATGTAACATGTTGCATAAATGAGTTGGAAGAACAGATGTGACTCAAAAATAATTAGCAAATGGCCTTAGATGGTCACCAAACTTCAAATGGAACATTGTCTACATACAATAGAGTTGTGGGGGGTGATGGGGGGAAAACTCAAAATGACTCTTTGGTTGAGAATTAGAGCATAATCTTGATCTAGACACACCATCTTCTTAAAAATTACCATTTTAGGGTTTTAAAATTTCCCAAAGTCTAGATTGATATCAAACTTGTCACATAGCACTGTCGGCACAAGTGAATAGTGAGAATAATTAAGATTTGGAGGCGATTCTCAAATTGTGAATTAGAGCATGATGCAGTTTATTGAAGGGGAAAAAAAAAAAATGTTTTAAGGGGTTTTAGGTGCTAAAATTTCCAAACTTGTATATATTACTGTTTAAGAATGAAAAAATGACCGAAAAAAAAGGACTCAAAAAAATGACTTTTGGTGGTCTAGGAGCACTTAATTCTTAAAAAAGCCCATTTAAGAGTTTTATGATACGATTTTAATGGCAAATGTTTTGTTGAAATAAATATTAACATGCTCATAATATCATGAGTTTCATGTAAAAAATTAATTTGAATCATTTTTGTTTTTTGATAATTTGGTTCCTGGTTTATTGAATCGATTAATTTGGGAGATTAATTCCACTACTCACTTCAGGAGGTCCTAATTGAAAGTCAGAACAAAAGTCTTGTATGGACTAATCTCAAGAAATTGTTTGCGCCTAGTATTGTTGATTATAGTGAAAGATTGTCATTTTTCATTAACATCTTTGTCGTTGAAAAATAATAAAATAAAAAAAAATCCTCTCAGATTTATGTACTTAAATCATCTTAGTTTAAATTCTGTTTACATATCGGGCAAATTACATTTTATCTTTTCGAATTATAACTTTATATCACTATATATTTTTTCAACCAAAAATTACTATATTTTTCCGAACTGCAAATGTAGTAACAACATTTCGTTAAAAGAGAAATCACTAAAATTAATGTTCTGTTTGTTTCAGTGAGTTTTTTATAAAAATATTTTTTTTTGTAGAAAGCATTTCTCCGTTTGTTTGTATCCTTAAACTAATGTACTAGTTATTGTAGTGGTGGCCGAATGGTGATGGTGGTGGCAGTTAGGTGGTGGTAATGGTGATGGGGTGGTGGTAGTAGTGGTGAAGGAAGTGGTGGTAATGGCTGCAACAATAGTAGTGATGGTGGGGGGGCATACTGATGGTAGCAATGTGATGGAGAAAAAATTTATTATAATGGTGATATTATGTCATCATGCATACGTGGTATTATCAACTAATAATATATTATCACCTATCTGTTAGAAATGGTTTGAAAAATGATTTTGGAAAAAATAGATTTTTTTTTCAAAACTTTGGTCTAATTTTTAGATGGGACCCGTGCGCAAAAGTTGGCGGGTCTTAGTGATAAAGCGTTCTATACCATGTTGTAATTCACGTAGTATATTTGGTTACTCAAAACCATTATCGAGTGAATGAAAAATTGAAGTCAAAGTGAGTTCTATGGAAATGATGTTCTTAGTGAAAATTCCATAAAGGTTGAATTAAAGTTTGTCCCACATTACTTTGGGAGACAAACTTGGTGTGAGTTTATAAGGCTTGGATTTGGAACTTGGGGCAGGCCCCAAGGGGCACTCAAGTTTTGTAGAGGGAGAGATTATATGGGCAAAGTGGGCTAACCCATGGGATTCAAAACAAACACACACACTGCCACCCGTCCAAGCAAGCGAGCTAGGCTTAGGCGCGTAGTGTAAGGTTAGGTTGGGGTTGTTTAGCCCAATGCTTATCTTTTTGGGACAAAAACTTTTTGAATTTTATTTTTTCTAAAATTAAAATTCTTACCTTTTTCGAAATTTAAATTTTGAAATTAATTCTGAAATAATGTCCAGATTTTCCTCCACCGAACAGGTTTATATATGTTTTGAATTTAAATCGAACAGATTCAGTATCTGTTTAAATTTCAAACCCAACAGGTTCCTTACCTGTTCAATTTGTACCGAACAAGTATTATACCTGTTCAAAGAGGTTTGCTACTTGTTTAATACAAATCTAAAAAGCCTCCTTTACACCTATAAATAGACGAGTCTCTCATTTTGGATTTCCATTGAATTTTCGTTATTCTCTGCTGCTGTTAATCTCTGCATTTTGCTGCATTATTTTTCATGTGAGAAAGAGTGTAAATAGGAATGGCAACGGGGCGGGGCGGGGCCGGGGACCACACTCCCCGTCCCCGATCCCCGACGCCAGAATTTTCCCCGGCCCGGCCCCGATCCCCGACGGGGAAAGTGTCACTACCCCCACCCCCGCCCCCAACGGGGATCGGGTTTCCCCGACCCCGAGCATTCCCCGACTTAAAAAAAAAAAAAATTCAAAACATACAAATCATGAGTTTCAGAAAATAAGAACAGATCTGAAAATAAGAACAGATCTGAAGAAGTTCATCATCTAAACTATTAAAGTTAAAATATACAACTCATGAGTTTCAGAAGTTCATCATCTAAAAACAAGAACAGATCTGAAAATAAACAACTCATGAGTTTCAGAAAAGTTAAAATATAATAGAAACTCATGAGTTGTTCCAGATCAGTGAGATCGCGCCGTCGTCGTCGTCGCTGGGAGAGGAGATCGCGCCGTCGCCGCTGGAGAGACGAGACTCTCTCGCACTCGCCATCGCCACTGGAATGGTTCTAACAAAATAAGAGTGAGAGAAGAAAGAGTGAGAGAAGAGAAGAGAGAGAGTGTAAAAGAGTTAGAGAGACCAGCTGCTGTTGTGTACAATATATATATATTATATATAATATAATATATAAAGAGAGAGTTTAATATTATATATATATTAAAGAGAGGTCAGCTGCTGTGCTGTGTACCAAATCAAACATATATATATATATAATATAAATCGGGGCTGTTCGGGGATGGGGCCGGGCCGGGGCCGGGGTTGGAGAATTGATCCCCGTCCCCGGCCCGAATCTGTTCGGGGATTAAGTTTTAAATACCATCCCCGTTCCCGCGGGGGTATTTTTCGGGGAAAACCCGCTTAAATCGGGGTCGGGGTCGGGGATCCCCGTCGGGCCGGTTTCAAATTGCCATCCCTAAGTGTAAACACAAAGTGTGTTCGTTGTGTGAATAGTTTATAGTGCTGCTACTATTCGTTGTTGATCATTTTATCATGGGAGATAGACGTCCACAATCTGAACGCACCATGGAGAGGACGAATCTGTCTTAAGGACACAGTGTTTAACAGTGGACTTGATCAAAAATTTGTTCGACAAATTAATAAGGTAAGTAATTAATTTACTTTATGTTTTATTTTTTTTCTTTTTCAGATTCTGATTTTATTTTTGTAACAAAACAAGAATCTGTTATTTTATTTTATTTTATATATTGCTTTGATTTTTGTAATCAAACAGTCTCTCTTATTTCTTTAATTTTTTCTTTGAATACATTGAAGATTGCCCAACACTATCTACTATGTATAGATCCCAACCCCACTATGATATGAAAATTATAACAATGACATGGATTGATAGTTACAATTAATAAGTGGGGTTCATTCAATCATGTGTAGCTCTTTTTAAAATAAGAACAAATAAAATTGTAAACAGGATAGAAAGTTGATGAATTCTAAAGAAAAATAGGCCAAAAGAGATGAAAGGAGAAAAGACAACATCAATTATGTAGTTTGATACATGAAAACTATTTGAAGTATGCTAATTTAATTCTACATAATATACGATTGTATTTTTTTCATTTTTTTTGTTTTTTTTGTTTTTTTTGTTTTTGGTTTTCATCTCTCTCAAGTGTTAATTTCATAAAAATTCTTAAAATATTTAAAATATTATTTTTAAATCAAAGTTATGATATATTATATATCTACTGATCGAAAAATGCAATTCAACAAGGGTTCAGCTAACTTACAAAATTCTTTGATTAAATTATTTTTTTTCTTATAAGAATGATCATTTTATTTGACTGAGAGGGCCAACAAACAATTAATTTTAACGAATATAAAATATTTAGGGCAAATTATACTAATAGTCTCTATATTTATTCATTGTGTCTTTTTGATTTCTACACTTTCAATTGGCTCAATTTTAACCCTTCATTTTAAATTTTGTGTCAATTTGGTTCAATTGATAATATTGTTAGTGTTTTTAAAGAAAATTATCAGTAAATTGGTTGAGGTTAACTCATTGAGTTGAGTAAACTTATAATTTTATCCATAAAAATATGACACATGACATTTATGTGCATATTTTCAATAAAAAATTCTAAGAATTGTAATAAATTGGACCAAATTGAGACAGAGTCATAAATTCAGGGTCAAAATTGAGCCAATTGAAATTACAGAGAGTAAAATGACACAAGGACTAAAGTACAGAGATTACCATCGTAATTTGTCCAAATATTTATTTCAAAATAGGTAAATTGTTACATATTAATTATTAATTTATTTAGAAATTTAACTTTGTAAATAAATTTAGATTTTAATATTTTAAAATATCCTATAATCATTACTATAATTAATTTTTATTTTCATTTAGGGCAAGCACCAATCCTCTCTCCTCTCCCTTTTTATTGTTTTTGCATTTGTGCTAGCTTGGGTTTTCCTCTCTTCACTGCTTTGATCTGCTGCTAAATTTCTCTGTTGCATTAGTGCTAATTATCCTGAACTTTTTTTTTTTGCAAAATATGCTGATTATGATAATCTCTGTTTCAATCGTACTAAATTCTTGATTATTCTGAGTTATTTTTTTATGAAAATAAATACTGAATTCTCTTTTAAGTTGGTTGATTAATGCACTAGCTGTGGGTTTAAATGTGATGCGTTTACAATTTTGTATTTGGATTTTTCAATAGTTTGATGATTAAGGAAAATTGTTTAGTAGTTTTGGACAATTTGATGAACGAGAAGAATCATTCTTAATAGTTATTGTGGGTGTAACTAGGCATGCTCAAGGACCTGATTGATTTGCTAAAATGGCCCGACCCGATCCAATTCACCCGCTTTTAAGCGGTTAGCATGGTCATACAGATTAGAGGTCACTTGACCTGACCCGATCAGGCAACCCCTTAAGAAAATGATGTTTAATTTTCACGCTTTGTATGTTAAAAAAAAAATATTTTATTTAGTAATAATATTAGTTATTTGTGAAATATGAAAGTTTGGCTTTTAAAAATGAAGAATAAAAAAATTGAGCTCAAATAAGTCCCAAAATAATAAAAAAATTACTCCAAAATAGTTTGAAAAAGAGTATAACATAGTAAAGTCCAACCGGGATGCGGATTGGTATTTTCTAATCTGCCTAAGTTCGAACGGATGCAGATGAGAGACTATCATGATCTGCGAGCACCCCTAGGTGTAACAGTTATGAGAAGGGATGATAGTTACTTAGAAACGTTGTTGACAATCTATTCAAATACTAATAAGTGCTCCTAAAATATTGTTTAATTTTATAAAGCCTAGAAACTAATAATACGTTTAATCAACCTAAATGATATGTACAGTCATCTTTCACTAATTTTTTTTTTTTTTTTTTCCCTTCGAGAAATCAAAAATCTAAAAATAGTGAAAGAATATTTTCTGTGTCTCTCGAAGACTAAGAGGAGACAAGTATAATTACAGAAAGCATTGTGGCATGATGTTTTAGAAAGGTAAGGGCACAAAAGATGATCAAACTAACCTTTGTTTTAAAAGATAATGATATGGATTTGTCTGGTTTTAAAAGATGATCAAACTCTTGTTTTATGCAACAGTTCTAATTAACAAACCATTACTTTCAACTATGAATATTATTGGTAATTAAAACATGTCACACCAAAACATGACTTATATTACTTGATGTAGTCCACGGTTGATGCATAGTATTTGTAATTGTTAGGGAAAATATATGATTTCCCACAAGTAAATCAATCAATGGGAATAAAAATTAATATGGAAAAATTAAATAAAAAAGCAACACGAGAATTTTACGTGGTCCCTCAATGTGAGGTACGTCCATGGGATCGAAATCCGATTTTACTATCAACCAAAAAGTTTCCAAACGATTACAAACAAGACACGAATGGTCTTTCCAAACGATTACAAACAAGACACGAATGGTCTCACAAAACCACCTTTAGGTGAATTCTAAATAATCACAAATAAACAAAGAGGAAAGACCTCACCAAATAGATGAATCAAAATCTTCAGAACCAGAATTGTAGAAGATCCAAAATAATAGACCTAAATTAACTTCACCAAAGCAGCCGAATAAGCACCTACTTGATTGCACACAAAAATAGTACACTTGAATATCCAATCAAGAATCAATCAGCCACCAAGCTTGTAATTCAACCACAAAACCCATTGAAGATGTATCACAGCTGCTACACAAAGAAAAAAAGCTGCTTGTTCTTGTTTTTTCTTGAAAAACACAAAACAATCCCAATATATAAAACAAATCTTGGATTTGTTTTATCAAAATCCTAATTGTTACCAAACTGAATTAGATCTCTAAAAATTAGATATAATATATAAAATATATTATAACTAATACCAAACCAAATTAAATTCTTTTAATAAACCAATTGGGTCCCACACTCCAATAAGGAGGTATACCCAACAATTCTCCCCCTATCGACTTAGGTGGAGACATCAACCATACTCGCCAAAGTTCGACACTTTAAATGTTTATCCTCAACAAAATCTTAGTCAACATATCCGAAATATTATCATCTGTGTGAACCTTTTCGAGTTGCAACAATTTCGAATCTAACACATCACGAATCCAATGGTATCTCACATCAATGTGTTTCGATCTCGAATGAAAAGTAGAATTTTTACTCAAATGAATAGCACTTTGATTATCACAATAAAGCACATATTTTTCTTGCTTCAAACCCAACTCTTGCAAGAATTTCTTCAACCATAACTCTTCTTTGCAAGCTTCCGTAATGACAATAAATTCAGCTTCGGTAGTTGAGAGAGCAACACATTTTTGTAATTTAGATTGCCATGCCACAGCTCCCCCTGTAAAAGTCATCAAATACCCCGAAGTAGATATCCTAGAATCAATATCACCGGCCATGTCAGAATCCGTGAACCCATCAAGTATCGGCTTACCATCTCCAAAACACAAACACACCTTCGAAGTCTCTCGAAGATACCTTAGAATCCATTTTACTGTTGCCCAATGTTCTTTACCCGGATTAGAGAGAAAACGACTCACTACACCAACAGCGTGAGCAATATCCGGCCTTGTACAAACCATGGCATACATTAAAGAATT
>JAPPVO010007465.1:0-22571 GCA_030407325.1 Camellia japonica | reverse complement strand
CCCAATTTGCATTTTCATGCTTGTATGCCATCGCCTCGGTTTGCGTGCCCGTGTGCACGCATTTCGAGGCACTCGGTTTTAATCCGATTTGCATTTTACATATCATTGCCTCGGTTTGCGTGCCCGTGTGCACGCATTTCGAGGCACTTCTCGGTTTTATCGATTTGCACTTCACTCTCCGCCTCAGTTTGCGTGCCCGTGTGCACGCATTTCGAGGCACTCTGTTTTATCCGCTTGGCATTACGTATGCCGCTCTGCCTCGGTTTGCGTGCCCGTGTGCACGCATTTCGAGACATTCTGTTTTATCCGATTGGCATTGCGTATGCCTCCGCCTCGGTTTGCGTGCCCGTGTGCACGCATTTCGAGATATTCTGTTTTTATCCGATTGGCATTGCGTATGCCTCCGCCTCGGTTTGCGTGCCCGTGTGCACGCATTTCGAGACATTTGGTTTTATCCGATTGGCATTGCGTATGCCTCCGCCTCGGTTTGCGTGCCCGTGTGCACGCATTTCGAGGCACTCTGTTTTATCCGCTTTGCATTGCGTATGCCTCTGCCTCGGTTTGGTGCCCGTGGGCACGTATTTCGAGGCCCTCTATTTTATCCGATTTGCATTTCATCATCGTCTCAGTTTGCGTGCCCGTGAGCACGCACTTCGAGGCACCTCGTTTTTATCATTCCGACATCCCGTATGAGTGTGGCTGAGGCCTTCTCATGTTGGTGTAAGCCCATCATTGCATTTCGTGCCTTTATGTCATCACCTCGGTTCGCGTGCCAGTGGGCACGCATTTCGAGGCATCTCATTCTCATAGCATCGTGCATGCTAGGTTGTATGTTAGTTGCATTTCATGCATATCATGCATATTGCACGGGAAACGAGGCACGTTTCGTACTCCGAGTAACGGAACGGGTCTCAATTCCCAAGTCACCGACACTCCGGATTATCCATGATGGAGTTAAGTGTTGTTTTAGCATTCATCTGCATTCATCCCTATATTGAGTTGTGCAATTCGACTCCTCGGCCATCATGCATCGGTATGCGTGATTGGTGGCACGAGATCGAGGCATGCATATATTTGTGAAATACACTGCTGTGCCCTTTTCCTGCTCTCTGTTGCAGCAAAACTCAGAGATTAGCAACTTTCGGAGTCTGGCGCGCATTTCGAGAAACACTGCAAACAGAGGCTAATCAGGGCATCCCGGTGGATTTCCGCCCGAGGCAGCCCAACATACATCATACATCAGAAGCAAGGCAGCTCCCTGGCCTGCGCGCCAGTTTACTGTTTTTCTTAGTTAATTGTTAATTAATTAAGAATCTGTAATATTTGGACTGTATTATTCTTTCATTCGGACTGTATATTTATTCGGACCCTCTGCGCGAGGGCATAACTGTAATAAGTGTGGGTGAGTGTGATGTATGTCTTCCAACCCCCATTTCTTTCTCCCTTTTATTTACCCGCTTATGATGGTTAGATATAGGGCATATTTCAATTAGCATAACGGTATGACAGCATGTTTGCATCATTCATCTGTTTTGCACGCACCGGGCTCGGCGCATCATACAAACTGCATTCGTATTTCAATTCCAAATTGAATACATGATAGTTGTAGCATTTCATATGCCATGTTTAGAATAGCCGAGCCTGCTATAGTTGCATTTTGCATGTGTTGCATTAGGCATTCTGTATACTTAGGATCCATGCATGATTTCTAATGTAGCTTCTGTTTTGGCTTGGAGTACTAGGTGAGCTTTTATGCTTTAGCATACTTACATGCGTGTGAGTGTTGCCATGATAGCATGCTTGCCATGAGGCTATGTGCTTATGTGATATATCTGCCTTGAATGCCTGTGGGTGGAGGTTGAGTTATCTGAATTGGGACAATTCATCAATCATGTTTTCTAAGCCCACCTGAGGGTGGCAAATCCGCGTTTTTAGCCTACCTGCGGGTAGCACCATCAAACCATTTTCAAATGTTTTGTTCCAATTCAGGCGGCCCAGTCTATACTTGTTTGCTGCGAGCATCACATAGTAATCTAGGCTAATAATCGGAATAAGAACTCACAAGGTTTTCAAAAACAGATATCATGGTTAGTAGAGGCCGGTCTTTGACCGGGCGAGCGGGGGTGCTCACGATGTGACCTTCCCCAATCGTACCCGAGTTCCCGAGCCAACTTTGGTGATGACGGACACGTGGCCTTTGGCACTGAGTTAGGGTTTCCTAAATTTCCCATTTAAAAAATATTTAGGTGGCGACTCTGTTATCTGGCAAAGCAGTCCATGTTTGGCACTTCTTTCAAAAAATCAGTTTTTCTCAAAACGATTTGCCGGATTTGGACTCTTTGGTTCGAGATTTAGAACCGCAACAAAATCGAGTCCGAACTGTAGCGAGGTCCCTCGCGGGCTTGTTACAGGCGTGCATACATATGTGAAAATACTTTGCCATGCCCCTTTCTTGCTCTCTGTTGCAGCAAATCAGAAATCAACAGCCTTCTAGAGCTTTGCATAGCATTCCGGGATTAATTGCAAATAGAGGCAAACCAGAGCGTCGCAATGGATTTCCGCGCAAGGCAACTCAAGCATGCATCATTCATCATTCGGAACAGAGCTGAGGCGGTCCATGGGCTTGCATGCTAATTTACTGCTTTCCTAGTTAATTTGTTAATTAATTAGGGTTTTGTACTTATTCGGACTGTAATTATTTATTCGGACTGTAGTATTCTTTCGGACCCTCCGAGCGAGGGCAATGTTGTAATAAGTGTGCGTGCGCGTGATATATGTCTTCCAACCCCACGTCTTTCTCCATTTTATTTACCAGCTTATGATGGTTAGATTAGGGCATGTTTCAATTAGCATACAGTATGATAGCATGTTTGCATTCATTCATCTGTTTTGCATGCATCGGGCTCGGCGCATCATACTAACTGCATTGTATTTCAATTCCGAGTTGAATACTTGTTAGTTGTAGCATTTCACATGCCATTTTTTAGAGTAGCCGAGCCTGCTATAGTTGCATTTTTGCATGTGTTGCATTAGGCATTTCTGTATAGTTAGGATCATGCATGGATTTCTAACATAGCTTCTGTTTTGGTTTGGAGTACTCAGTAAGTTTTTATGCTTTAGTATCCTTGCATGCGTGTGAGTGACTGCCATGATAGCATGCTTACCATGTGGCTATATGCATATGTGACATAACTGCCTGAATGCCTGTGAATGAATGTTGGGTTATTTAAATTGGGACAATGCATTGAATGCAAGTTTTAAGCCCACTAGATAGTGGCAAAATCATGTTTTCTAAGCCTACCCGAGGGTGGCAAAACCTGCATTTTAAGCCTACTTGCGCGAGTAGCAAACCGATTTCAAAAACAAACATGAAATGTTTTGTTCCAATTCAGGCGATCCAGTCTACACTTGTATGCTGTGCGCATCACATAGTAAATCTAGGCTAATAACCGAAATAGGAACGCATAATGTTTTCAAAACTAAATATCATAGTTAGTAGAGGCCGATCTTTGATCGGGCGAGCGGGGGTGCTCACGAAGTGACCTTCCCCAATCGTACCCAAGTTCCTGAGCCGAGGCAACTTTGGTGATGACGGACACGTGGCCTTAGGCAACGAGTCAGGGTTTCCTAAATTCCCCAAAATAAATATTTAGGTGGCGACTCTGTATCTGGCAAAACAGTCCATGTTTAGCACTTCTTTCAAAAATCTGTTTTCAAAAACGATTTGCCAGATTTGGACTCTTTGATGATTCATCGGTCTTGCATTGCACTCTGCGAGATTAGATACAGGACCGTGACAATTTGAGTCCGAACTGTAGCATGGGGCCCAAGGGCGCGTCTACAGTTTCTGGCAACTCTACTGGGGAGTTAGAGAGCTTGACTCGAACTCATGATATTTTGTTTTGATTACACTTATGTGTTTCTTTGCATTGCATGTGCATTGGTGCGCCTAGGACACTGTGTTTGCCATCTGCTATTCCTGAGCGGTTTGCCGGAGGCTGTGTGCCATAAGGCTGACAGGTTATGGGCTCTGCCAGTATGGGAGCACAAACCCCGGTTTTACCGGGGCACCCTTTTGACCATTCGACCTAGTGCATATTCGGAATCCATAATGACCATTCCAAGCTAGGACAGGTTGCTTACCCGATTATAGGTTGTTTGGAACCGCTGCGTGCGTAGTGAAACCCTAGTTCCTGACAAAATAGGACCTTACCCCAACATAGGGGTGTTTTTGGCTCTCACTTGCTTGCTATGTGCTTTTAGAGTGCGTCTCTACAGGAATGCATGTATCAGTTTGCAAGTCTGGGTGTCAGGCCTGAGGGCACCAATATTTGGGAATTAGTTTTACCTGAGGGTATCAGTTTACAGGTAGAATTTGGGGCAAAATTCAGTAAAGGGCACAGTCATCTTGTTATGCTCATATCTGTTTTGGCGAAATTGGGCTGAGATGCTCTGTTTTCTCTTTTGCTAGGGGTAGTAGTGGAACTATAGCTTCAGAAGGCTCCAATATCCCCCGAGGTTCATCGAACTTGTGCTGATAGACTTTGTCAGGTTAGAGATTCAGTTCAAGGGCAATCCGTAGTCCTTTGCCAGAGGCAGGCTAAAAGGGCCAGTCAGGCACAGATCACCAGTTCAGCGGTTACCAGATCAGTGGCCCTTATCCACCCCACCAGTGAATTGTCAAGCTGAGGTCTCAGTTTCTACTGCAGGGATAGATATACCATCACTCAGCATGGTCAGCAGAATATGGCAGAGGAATGGAGGAGATGATGCGTCAACTCCAAGAAAGTATGAAACTCATGCAGAGGACGCTACTCGTCAAGCGGAATTTGCCAAACAGCAGGCTATGGTCATGACCCAGCAGGCAGAGCTAATTACCAGGCTGCAACAACAAGGCGGGGCATCTGCCTCACACCAAGCTCCTCCCCCACCAGAGTTCTACCCGGGGAGACACCAAATGTTCAGAATATCTAGGAGGATACAGACATCCCGACAGGGCCGGCTCCCCCCCGATTCTACCTCAATTATCCAAGGCACCCACTCCTATCAATCAACCGGACTCTCCCTTTGAGTTCGAGGTGGACCCTACAGCGTTGAAATTGAGCAAGCTGAAAAGATGTTCAAATCTCAGGGAGTAAAGTCCATCCCGGACATCGAGGATGGGTATACCGATGCAGCTGTGACGCTGCCAGATAGATTCAAAATGCCGCATATCGATCGCTTTGACGGCTCTGGAGACCCAAGGGTGCACCTCCACCTGTTTTCTGATATCTTGAGGCCAATGGGTTTGACCACAGCTCAGAAGTTGTCTCTCTTTGGCCGAACCATGTCTGGGATAGCCGCAATCTGGTATGCGAAGTTGGAGGACTTGTGAAACGGAACTGGGAAGAGCTGGCTGAGGCCTTTGTTGCTCAATACTCCTACACACACAGATCGAGATCACAACTCGTGATCTCGAAGTCACCCGCCAAGAACCAAAGGAGGTTTCTCAGATTCGTGACGAGATGGAGCCAAGGCCTCAATGATGACCATAAGGCCGACGGACAAGGATCAAATACGGATGGTCGTGCGCAACCTCCAACCCAAACTGATGCAGAAAATGATCGTGCTCCCCTTTCCTACCTTTTCAGATTTGCATGAGATAGGGGTACAGATTGAGGATGCCTTGAAGCAGGGCCTGATTGACAATGACAGGGAGCAGCCCAGGAGGGCGTTTTTCCGCAGTTCGAATGCAACCACCAGTGGTGATGCAGCTGCAAGATCTTCTGAAGTGGGCATGGTCACCACACCAAAAAAAACCCATTCACCGGTGCATTCGGAAGTAGCTCGCGAAGCCAAATATCCACCCCAAGCCAAGAAGGTTTTCACCCCACTTTATATGCCTTTGTCAAAGGCTCTAGGGGTTTTGATCAAGAAAGGGCATCTGAAGCCCCTGGAGCCGCAGCCATTACCAAAGAACCTCCCTCTCTCACACAACCCAGCCGACTACTGTACTTCCATCAGCGAGCTGGCCATGACACTGACATGTGCTTTCGTCTCCGCACGAAATACAAGATCTGATCGACAACGGGGTCATCGTCGCACCAAGTCCTGCAAAGTCTATCGGCACTTGATCAGTGAACTTGGGGGGATAATGTGACTATGTGATCGGGGATGAACCACCTGCGGATGGCACTCGATTTACTCCAGATATGGCGTATGGCACGCACCGTTTTGAGCATTTGGCGAATGCTACATTCTGACTTGGGTATTGAGTCAGTCTTGTTGTTTTGTTTTGAGTCTGTCCTTTTGTTTTGAGTCAGTCTTTTCATACTGAGTCAGTTGAGGTCTGTCTTGTCGTATCGAGTCAGTCCTGTTGTATAGGAGTCGGGTGATCCCGGGGGTGTTACCTCGGACATCACTATTTTGTTTCGTGTTTGTCTTTTTGCTTTCTTTGAGTCTGTTTCTACCGAGGAGCCAGTTGTGCCAACAGATCTCAATGAAACAGCAGTGATTTTCACACTCTTGTATTTGCTTCGGCCGTGCGCCAGTTGTGCCAGAAAATTTGAATCAAACGGCAGTACTTTTCGCCTACTTTTCTGTGCCTTGAATTCATTGCATTGACCTAAGTTTTTCAAAACTTTTTGAACACTGCGGTGAAAACAAAGAGGGAAGGAATTCCTCGGGATTTGAAAAATTTGATCAATTGAGAGAAAGAGAGGCACGCTAAGCCCTTAATGAATGAAATCATGCTTGTTAATGTGAGTACTGAGAAGGATCCTGGCTTGATCCAGATTGGTTCTACACTGTCTTCAGCGCGAGCGATTAGTCGCTTTCTTAAAAGATTTCAAAAAATGTTTTGCGCGGTCCTGCGAAGACCTGTGTGGAATCGCTCTTGAGATTGTGCAGCTAGGATCGCTCTCAGCCTCGAGACTCGACCCCTTGCTTTCAAACCTTGAACTTAGATTCAGAACGTTCAACGGTCAACCACAATGTAAGGCCTGTGTGGCCAGATTGAAGCAGCCCCGAACAAGAGGCAGAAAGTCAGATCAAGAAGATCAAGGTCAAAAGAAGCTTGCGAAGCTAGATCAGAAGCACCCCTCGAACTAGGGGCAAAAATGTCGATGTGTCGAAGAGCTGAAGGTGGGCCATTCTGCAAATCAATGAAGACTGGCAAGAATGCCAAATCCCAAAAGGGAGGAAAGAAGGAAGTATTGCTGAAGGACAAATGAGTTCCATCCACAACACTAGGGGCAAATTCAGCCCCCATTGGACGGACTCCTGCATCGTCCGAACAAGCCATTCTCCTGGATTCAGATGACTTCAGGATCTCAACCATTTGACATGGACCAAGCTACACTTTTACCCTTGAGAGGCTCGCTGGGTCGAAAACCCGGAAGGGCGACCCAGGCAAAAGTTAGAGCAAGAAGAAAAAAGAACAAAAAAAAAAAGAGAAAAAAAAGAAAAAATGAAAAAAATGAAAAAAAAAGAAAAAGAAAAGAAGAAAAAAAAAAGAAAAAATGAAAAGAAAAAATGAAAAAGAAAAAGAAAAAGAAAAGAATGAAAAGAAAAGAAGAACATAGCTCGCAAGGTTGAAAACCTGGAAGGGGGCCTTGGCAAAAGTTAGAGCGCAAAAGGAGAGGTTAATACCCGAGTGTACCTTAACCCCGAACTACGTAAGGCTTGATTCCCATCTTTGGGATACGTAGGCAACTTCATTCTGAAGTCCAGCCGTAAAACACTTCAAATTGATTGTGCCCATGTAATGGTTTTGATCATCTTTGCCTTCTCTGTATCCGAGAGTTCGGTTATGATCGTCACTCTGAGGACTGATTACAATGCGCTGCGTCATCATCCAAACAAGGGGCAACTTTCTGTTGCCATTCAGTATGCTGCGGCGTCATTCAAACAAGGGGCAACTTTCCGTTGCCATGCAGTGTCCTTCAGGCAAGGGGCAATTTTCCTTCGGATCTGAGGTTGTGCACCTCAAGAGTAGGTTCCGTGCTCGTTAAGCAGTGGTCGTTTGCAAAAATAGTTTTTGAGAATTTTTAATGAGGTTGACTAATTTTCTCTCAAAAATTATTCCTTTTTTCCAAAACTGGACCATTTCTTGGACCCAAAAAGGGAAAATTTTCAGTGCTCACAGCCTAACTTGCATGATTTTAAATCAGAAAATCGAACAAGCATGTTAATCTAACTCTCGTATTGGTCAAAATTGTTTTAGTAGAAAACCAAAACAAAAAATGGTCAAAATGATGAACTAGGGGCACAGTTGAGTCAGGTGTTCTGTCTTTCCCTCATTATCAACATACTTGCCAGAAAGGCACTCTACCTGCCAGAACAGGGCGCAACTTAAGCTAACAGCAAAGGGCAGAAAGCTCTCACACCCTCCAAGCAGCGAGGTATCAGGCCATGTGCGAAGCATGAATTGGAATGGATCAAGATATTCCACCCCCATCTGGACATCTGATCACGTCCAAACTCCTCAGCAGAGCATCGTCAACCAGTATCAGCTGCAGATTTGCTACACACCCAGTTGTAGCACAGCCCCTCTGTGAGAGAAACTCACTGTTGTGAACAAGAATAAGAATCTAGCGGAATGCTAGGGGCCAGCCCACAACTTTCTGTTTATCCATCAACCACCCAGGGGAGGGATTTAAAATGAGAGATTGAAGAATAGAGAGGTGTGCGCTGAGAGAAAAAGTGAGGAAAGGGCTTTTTCAGAAAAACAGAGCCTGAGGGCCGAGTGATGTGAGAGACACAAATGAGAAAGGGGGGAAACAATACCCGGTGAAACTAGCTCCTCGCGATCTGAGAGGTCTGTCGTCTTTGTAATACGTCTGTGTGTCGTGTCTTTTGTTTTGTTTGTCTCGATTCCTACTTTGAGTCGTCCCGAGCATGTCTCGTTGTGTTTAGGTCGTTTACCTTTTGTTTTTCTGTGTTGAGTCTTTTTTTGGCTGTGGTCAGTTGTAGGCTTAATACCTGGTTGAGAATCCTTTTCTCATTTCAATTTCAAAAGAAAAATCATCTTGTGCTCAGAGTGCTATGCCATTCTCCACATTTGCGCAAAACAGGATTTGTTCTTTCGTAAAACCGCAGGGTTTAACCCGGGTCATGTGAGAACAATAGAACAGGACCTATTTGAAGCTATATGGGTTCCAGGCTGCGAAGCAAAAGAAAAGAGGGAAAATTGGAGCATTTGAGTTTGTTTCAGTTTCCGTGATTATACTCTCCGTGATTATACTCCGGATGTACCTCTTCAGGCCTTGTCAGTGCTCCGAAGTATGAGTGTGCCTCTACTCCCAAACTCAAGCTTGTTTCAATGACAGAATGGCAATCGAAGTGCTCCCTCAGAAAACCAGCCCCTGCCAGATGCATCTTGGCTGTATTTGCAATGAGTTCCTAGGAGACCAACTGCGACGGTGGAAACTAGAGTTCGGACGGCTATTGCCTAGAACGCAAAGGTTCGGGATTTCCGAGACTAAAGTCTGGTTTAAATACCCAGGGTCTATCCTCGGCTTGAAATCTGTATGGCAGCCCCATAGATTGAGATAGCATGTGAATGCGCCTCGATCCTGGATACTGAATCAACCTAGTCTGTCACCCCGTTGGAGAATAGGGAAAGTTGTGAACATGGCCAGGAAGGAAAGGTAGTAACTGCGGTTTGGAAGTACAATCAAGAAAGTGCAAGAAGAACCCACTCTTTACAGCTCAAAATGTTTCTGCGGAATTTTCAACTCATGTCTTCGATGTGTAGCTCATCGTCAGTGGCATGCACGAGGTGTATCCTTTTTGGAATGTATCGTGACCCCTCCGAGAGGTAAATCGGAGGTTGCGTTTGGAATTTGGTCTCCTTAAGGCTTGTATTCCCTTATTCGGTATTTTTGTTTCAAACGGGCGTTGTCACACGCGTTCCACTGGCATTGTTATGCTCATTCTTGCATTGTTATGCACATCTATCTAGCATTGTTATGCTCATTCGGTGCATTGTTATGCACATCTATCTAGCATTGTTATGCTCATTCGTTGCATTGTTATGCACATCTATCTAGCATTGTTATGCTCATTCGTTGCATTGTTATGCACATCTATCTAGCATTGTTATGCTCATTCGTTGCATGGTTATGCACATCTGTCTAGCATTGTTATGCTCATTACTTGTATTGTTATGTACACTCCACCTGCACTGTAATGCACCTTTTCACTTGCAATTGTCATCTTTTCTCCTCTTGCATGCGGTGCGTTAGGACATCTTCTGTTTCGAACATTCGGACGAGTTTCGGTGTTCATTCATACCTTTCCTCTCTTGCGTGTGATATGCTGAGAGGTTTTCTCTTGCGTGTGATACGCTGAGAAATTTGCCTTTCTCTCTTGTGTGTGATATGCTGAGAGGTTCACCTTTTTCTCTTGCGAGTGATACGCTGAGAAATTTACCTTTCCTCTCTTGCGTGTGATATGCTAAGAGGTTTTCTCTTGCGTGTGATACGCTAAGAAATTTCCTTTCCTCTCTTGCGTGTGATATGCTGAGAGGTTTTCTCTTGCGTGTGATACGCTGAGAAATTTGCCTTTCCTCTCTTGCGTGTGATATGCTGAGAGGTTCACCTTTCTTCTCTTGCGTGTGATACGCTGAGAATTTACCTTTCCTCTCTTGCGTGTGATATGCTGAGAGGTTTTCTCTTGCGTGTGATACACTGAGAAATTTGCCTTTCCTCTCTTGCGTGTGATATGCTGAGAGGTTCACCTTTCTTCTCTTGCGTGTGACACGCTGAGAAACTTACCTTTCCTCTCTTACGTGTGATATGCTGAGAGGTTCACCTTTCTTCTCTTACGTGTGAGACGCTGAGAAATTCACCTTTCTTCTCTTGCGTGTGATACGCTGAGAAATTCACCTTTCTTCCCTTGCGTGTGATACGCTGAGAAATTCACATTTCTTCTCTTGTGTGTGATACGCTGAGAAGTTTACCTTTTCTCTCTTGCGCGTGATATGCTGAGAGATTTACCTTTCTTCTCTTGCGTGTGATACACTGAGAAATTTACCTTTCCTCTCTTGCGTGTGATACGCTGAGAGGTTTACCTTCTTCCTCTCCTGTGTGTGATACACAGAGAAATGTTGTGTGTGAGACTCCGGGTATTCTCGGTAGTCGCTTTTAGCCTTCTCGCGTGAGACGCAGTGAGAATTGCATAATTTTCTTACATTTTCTGCATGAAATGTAGTTAGATTTGTGTTCACTTGCTTAAAACTGTTGCATATGATATGCTTCATTACAGCTTTCTTGCATGATCATAAGTTATGTTCGGCTTCTTGCATTATCATTTTGCATTTTGCCCCCTGCTTGCGGGCACATCTCTTTTATATCGTCTGTTTGTCTAAGTCTTCAGCCTTGTCAAAAATGGGTCGTCTCTGGGCTTTGACATTCACTCCCGTCAATTACGACTTCCGAGTTCTGTCAAAGAGGGCCAACTGTAGACACCCCATTTTTGACCGACCTTAAGACTCAAACGTCACCGATTGAGCGCTTGGTGATGTTGCATATTGTGCTCATTCTGAGGTAGCGGAGTTTCAGCTGCGAGCCTCGCCTCCAGACTTCCGGACTCTTTTGTGCTTTGCCTCAGTTTGCGAACCAGGCCCTGTTTTTGCTATTTTCTCTTCCTGAAGGGAGGGAGAGGTCTCGTAGACCATCTCTCAGTGGCCGTAGGCTACGTTTCGTGGTCGTAGGCCATTTTTCCCGTTTGGAGCCCGGTTTTTGATTTTCGGAGCCGTCGGTCGTGCTCCTCGGTTCGGGACAGCTTAACTACCTCCGTTTGCTCCAGTTTTTGGCAGACACCTTATTTCCTCCCTTTTGAGGACACTGTGGCCTGAGAGACCACCTTCGTGGTTGAACGCCACTTCCGGTGCCTAACAGCCTGTTTTCGGGGCCCCGAACTGCTGTTTTTGGCCCCCGAACCTTCGTTTTGCATCCGTCTTGGTCCATTTTTGGCAGGGACCTTATTTTCATTATTAGAAATCTTGTAGGAGGGTGGGAGACCAGCAATTTTTCTTAAAAAAACAGCTTTTTTTGGTCAAATTCAACATGAATCCGGGAAGGAGGAAAACATCTGCGCGGCTTCACCGAAACAGGCATAACTCTTTGCACAGGAGGAATTAAGATATGAGGCCACCACCGTTGGAAAGCTTACTTCCGGGGCTTCATTTTACACTCAATAATCTCCTAAGGACAAGTCCGGGTGGGGGAGATATGGTTGGTTGAAGTAGGGGATCAATCCGGTTGGACCAAATCTGCGCGGCTTTAGCAAAACTGGCATAACTTTTTCCACGGGAGGAATTTTAATGCAAGGTTTGCGGAATTGGAAAGGTAACTTCAAGGGCTACATGGATGACCAGCTTTAGGGCTTGAACCTTTTGACCCCTGGTCGGCCGACCACTTAAACTGGTCAGCCTACCACCTTGCCTGGTCGGCCAACCACCTTGGCCTTTTAAACCTGGCCGGCCATGTTTGCCCTCCTGAGTGTGTTCCAGCTGTGCTAGCTATTTTCCACTTGACCCACTGTCCGAGGGTTTGTCCTTGCTTTTGTCCTTTTAAGGTGTTTTGACCCCTTTGCTTGGTTTTAAAAAGAGTTTGGCCCTTTTGGTCAAGCTTCTTGGGGAAGGTTGACCCTTTTGGTTTAGCTTCCTCAAGAAGCTTGACCCCTTTGGTCAAGCTTCTCTTAGAAGCCTTGAACCTTTCTCTTGGTTTCTCCAAGAAGCCTCACTTCTTCTCCTCTATACATACAACCCTCCACCTTATTTTGCAAGGGTTAGAAAAACCAGCTGGAGCATATCCCTACAATCCTCCATATCTCTCTTATCCAAGCCTCAAAACACCCTTGTCCTTGCACCATTTACACACCAACTCATAGCCTACCACCTCCATCATCCATTCCAACACCTTGAGGCTGATTTTCAGAGGTTAGGAGCTCATTTTCTTAGACCAAAAGCTGCTGCATTACTGTGCTACAAGGGTAAGCCTTCATTCCCTCTTTTCTTGCATTATTTTACTCCATAGCTTAGCCCTATTTGCAAGCATTTCTGGGCTTCGACCCAAATTGTAAAGTGTCATATTTTGAGCTCCTCTTCAACTTTGTTTAAGGACACGTTGCTGTTTGAAGTCATCTATTTCCTTGTTTGTTCAATCTCTCTTTTAGGGCTATTTTTGCATCATATTTTAGCCTTACTTGTGAACATTTTTGAGATATGCTATAAACTGGAAAAAATCTTTTTTTGACCTCCTCTTTAAGTTTTTTTGAGGTCACTTTTCTGTTTGGAGTCATCTCCTTCCTTGCATGCTTCATTTCTACATGCTTTAAGCCATACATTTGAGCATTTGCATTGGCCTTGTTTTGGCCTCTTAGCCACAGAAATCCAGTGGATTTTCAGTGGCTTTGATGAGGTTTTGAGCTTTGAAATCATAGAGGGGTGACCCTCTCACCCCTCATTCTCTTTACTAGCATGTTTGGCCTTCCAAAGGAACTCTATTTTGCATGCATTGAAGTCATGTTTTAGGCCTTATTCTGAGGGTTTTAAGGTCTTCCTAGGCTCTGTTAAGAGCCCATTTTGCCATATCTTATGTCTATGATACATGTGTAGAGCAATCCCATTCAAGGCCTCTCAAAGAGGCCTTCCTTTGCATATTTCCTAGACTGATTTCATGGTTTATTTGGTGAGTTTTAGGGCTGTCATAATCCATTTCCAGAGGTGTTTTTGCTATGCTTCATGTCTATCTTGTATGTGCTTAACAACCCCTTGCATGGCCCTCCAAAGAAGCTCATCATTTTTGCATGCATTGGTTGCATTTCAGTGATTATTTGGGTATATTTTGGCATGTTCTATTCACTGATTTTTGTTGGTTTGATGAGTTCTCATGCGCTTCATATACATGCCATGTAAACCATGTTTGCTAGTCAAAGTTGCATGCTATTTTAGTCCATCATGCTAGCATCTTTTGGTCATGCTTTGAACTGGAAATGATCATGTTTTGGGACTGCCTTGGCTCTGTCTTTGTGCTTCATAGTCAAATAATGCTTGCTTTGCATGGTTGTAGTTCAATACATGTGCCTAGTTTTGAGTTTCGGGGCCTATTCCATGCATTGTATGACATATTTCCATGATTCGGGACCATTGTGCATCTCATTTCAGTGCTGGAATTTGCATGTTTGTATGCCATATTTAATGCCTTGCCATGCTTTGGTAGAGTGGCATTTGATGCCTTAGGTTCGGTCCTCGGTATGCGTGCATGTGTGCACGCATTTCGGTTGTCTCTTTTTCATCTTATGGCCGCTAATGTGAGTGGGGCTGAGGTCCACTCATATTGGTGTAAGTCCATCGTGCATTGTGTATGCCATTTCAATTCATAGCATTGCGTATGTTAGGTTGTATGTTAGAGCATTGTGTATGCCATGTTACATCGAGCATTGTGTATGCCATTTCATAGCATTGTGTATGCTAGGTTGCATGTTAGAATTGCATTCATGCATGTCATGCATATTGCATTGTGTTTGGGATAGGAGTTAGCCCAAGCACGGGAAACGAGGGACATTTCGTACTCCAAGTGACGGAACGTGTCTCAATTCCGGTCGCCGACACTCCGGATTACCCATGATGGAGTTTAGGTCTTGTTGTGTTTTCATATGCATTCATTTCATATTGAGTCGTGCAATTCGACTCCTCGGCCATCATGCATCGAGATGCGTGATTGGTGGCACAAGGATCGAGGCGTGCATACATATGTGAAAATACTTTGCCATGCCCCTTTCTTGCTCTCTGTTGCAGCAAATCAGAAATCAACAGCCTTCTAGAGCTTTGCACAGCATTCTGGGATTAATTGCAAACAGAGGCAAACCGGGGCATCGCAATGGATTTCCGCGCAAGGCAACTCAAGCATGCATCATTCATCATTCGGAACAGAGCTGAGGCGGTCCATGGGCTTGCATGCTAATTTACTATTTTCCTAGTTAATTTGTTAATTAATTAGGGTTTTGTACTTATTCGGACTGTAGTATTCTTTCAGACCCTCCGAGCGAGGGCAATGTTGTAATAAGTGTGCGTGCGCGTGATGTATGTCTTCCAACCCCACGTCTTTCTCCCTTTTATTTACCAGCTTATGATGGTTAGATTAGGGCATATTTCAATTAGCATACAGTATGATAGCATGTTTGCATTCATTCATCTGTTTTGCATGCACCGGGCTCGGCGCATCATACTAACTGCATTGTATTTCAATTCCGAGTTGAATACTTGTTAGTTGTAGCATTTCACATGCCATTTTTTAGAATTGCCGAGCCTGCTATAGTTGCATTTTTGTATGTGTTGCATTAGGCATTTCTGTATAGTTAGGATCATGCATGGATTTCTAACATAGCTTCTGTTTTGGCTTGGAGTACTCGGTAAGTTTTTATGCTTTAGCATCCTTGCATGCGTGTGAGTGACTGCCATGATAGCATGCTTACCATGTGGCTATATGCATATGTGACATAACTGCCTGAATGTCTGTGGGTGAAGGTTGGATTATTTGAATTGGGACAATGCATTGAATGCAAGTTTTAAGCCCACTAGATAGTGGCAAAATCATGTTTTCTAAGCCCACCCGAAGGTGGCAAAACCTGCATTTTAAGCCTACTAGCGAGTAGCAAACCGATTTCAAAAACAAATATGAAATGTTTTGTTCCAATTCAGGCGATCCAGTCTATACTTGTATGCTGTGCGCATCACATAGTAAATCTAGGCTAATAACCGGAATAGGAACGCATAATGTTTTCAAAACTAAATATCATAGTTAGTAGAGGCTGATCTTTGATCGGGTGAGCGGGGGTGCTCACGAAGTGACCTTCCCCAATTGTACCCAAGTTCCCGAGCCGAGGCAACTTTGGTGATGATGGACACGTGGCCTTAGGCAACGAGTCAGGGTTTCCTAAATTCCCCCAAAATAAAATATTTAGGTGGCGACTCTGTATCTGGCAAAGCAGTCCATGTTTGGCACTTCTTTCTAAAAATCTATTTTCAAAAATGATTTGCCAGATTTGGACTCTTTGATGATTCATCGGTCTTGCATTGCACTCTACGAGATTAGATACAGGACCGTGACAATTTGAGTCCGAACTGTAGCATGGGGCCCAAGGGCGCGTCTACAGGTGAGGTGAGGTGGGTTTTCAATATATAGTATATAATAATTACAGAATATACTCTTGTTTATTAGGTCTCCTAGTCTTCTTCACCAATGAGACTTGTAACTTAGTGGTAAATTGAACCCAATTTGGACTCCCACCTCTTTCCCAGAGGCACTTCAGTATATTAGTTATAAAAAAAAAAAAAAAGGGTTAACAAATTTCATAGAGAGCAACAACACTAGCATAGTAAGCCACTTATGGATCTAGCTATAGGTTGTTCAATAAATTGATTAGCATAAAGCTCCACCTCTAATTTTAATTTAATCCCTTTTAAATAGGCTATGGTGTTCTTGATGCATAATACTTACAAGAGTAACACCAAACACCAAAAACTAGTAAGGCTTATTGTACTAACCAGTATGGTAACAATAGTAACACAAAAATGGTAAAAGCCAACAGTGAATGCTAAGATAATAACCTGCCTCTCCTCCTATAAACATTATCACAGAGAGAGAGTCCAAATTTATGTTTATTGGACAGGCACCATACATGTGCATGTGCTACAGTTATTTATGAGTCATACTGGGATGAAAACCGATATAACATAAGCTTTTCAGTACACGCTTGCTACACCATTTTTGCATTTTTTATTCTCAACAAACTCAAGCGACTACATATTTAATTGATAATTACAATCATAAATCAACTATTTGATAGTCGCCATCATATATCAAACACCAAGAATATGCTTATTCATATTTGGTATACCTAAAACCATACTTGTCAACAAGACGGCTAAGGAAGGATCAGTGTTACTCATGGACGGTCAAAGAATCTCATGTCCCACTGCTTCCAAAAATGTATTTCAAAGGGTTGTGGAAATGAACTACTCTTAGCTACCACAATACATGAAATATGCAATCAAAGCCTGATATGCAAAACTGAATGCACTCTTCAATCAAGAGGGGGGTTCCAAATTGAAGATCCTCAGTGATCTACTTGTCGTCAACTATAATTCAATTAATCAAGTTCGCAGATCAACTTTTAAACAGCCACCTAATTCATAATTTCATTTGTTTTCAATATAATTTACCATAATTTCATTTGCTTCGACATTGATCTGCTTGTCGTCAACTATACTACTTCGTACATCCATATCTTATTTGTATTATATCCTATTGCAGGGGGCACAACTAAGACAGCATATTGATGCGACGCTAGGAAGTGGAAACCTGAGAGAAGTAGTAAGACTTCCTCCTGGGGAGGATGCTAATGAATGGCTTGCTGTCAATAGTAATAAACCCTTTTTCCCTCCCTTTTTCGCTCGCTCCCTCTGTGGGTATGTGTGTGAGACTATGTCATATATTATATAAATTGGTTACCTTAGGGGCTCCCATTTTGTTTTTCTGGAATTGGAGTGTTGGTATGTGGAGGCTATGAATGCCCGTATTTATTAATCGATGTCACATGTATAGGGGCTAGTATGATATGGTCCTATCGATGTTTTCACACGTCGTTCTTGATAATAGTTCACTATTTGCTGATACAGGAGGTTATAATATATGTCTCTATTATGATATATGTGCATTTATTATGTATGTACATAATTCATACAAGCCATAGTCTTCACCTCCTCTTCCTTAAAGAAATCCTTCTTTACTAAAACTCTCTTCTTCTTTTTTTCTTTCTTTCTTTTGTTTAACATTAGTTATCTATATTGTGATGTATGTTGTATGAAAACCAACTTGTTTTCTTTTTGCATTTACTTCTACACACACTGTCCTGACATGCACACATTAAGGATTGTATAAGTGTTGCCCACAGGTCCAATATTAAAAGTTTATATGTTCCAAACGTATTGAGGGCTTATGGCACACATGTTGAAGAGTGTCCATGCACTGTTGGTGTTGGACTCATACGAACATGGTGCATCTTTTACATGCCAATACTTGACTTACTTTCCCAACCACCCCTAAACCAAAAAGAAAAAGGAAAGAAAAATAAAATCATATGCTGCTATAATCTTCTGTCCGAGAATCAACTGAACTGGGGCTGTTTGCTTTTTCAATTTTCAGCCGTGGACTTCTTCAACTAGGTGAATTTGCTTTATGGTACCCTCACAGAGTTCTACACTCCAGAAAATTGTCCTACAATGACTGCAGGCCCTAAGTATGTCTTGCTAATCATCATGTGTTATTCAACTTCACAGAAATTCAGTTGTCATATTCTGAAAAAATTGAGTTCTCTATTCAATTACATCAATTGATGGTATAAACAAGTTCACCTAACACTCTTTATGTTATCAATGTGGCTTTCATACATTTTTTGTAATTTGTTTCCTTATGTTTTCATATATGGTTGCGGTATTTTTATTTTATAAGACACCAAAACCAAACCTCACCTTGTAGACCCTACGGGAAAGATTGTAGCCTTTGTTTATACCATTAATATGTCATACAACTTGCTTGATTTTTTAGCCATGCATTTAAGATTTTCATTTTAAATAGGGCTTTTACTAAATTCATACAAAATATACAAAATCATTTTTAGTCTTGCAATAGGTAACAATCCAAATCATACAAAATATTCACATTTAGTCAAGGGCTTTTACTAAATTCAAACTGTTAATTATAATCAATAGGACATTCATTCTCAAGTTTATAACAGAAACAAGCAAAAGACATTGAGGATGGCCAAGTTTACAATTTACACATTCACAATTTATTGAAGAGAAACCTTGCTGGAAAGAATAAAATACAGCATTAATTTCAAAAATTAGGGAAAACATTAATTTTGAAAATTAGGGAAAACAGAGATAGAAAAATAGAGAAATTGAGTGAGAGAGAGGGAGAGAGGGAGAGAGAAAGAGGACCCATACCTAATCGAAGATAACACATAGCAGTAAAGAAGTACGACGTTTGTGGCGACACTGAAGGAGGAGAACAGGGATGACGCTGGAGAAGAACACACTGAAGGGGCGCTGGAGAAAAACACACAGCGCTTGTGTTTTGAGAGGGAGAGGGAGAGGGAGAGGGAGAGGGGGCGAGAGAGAGATTGATAGGAAAACTGCTTCGTTGTGTTCTGTTTTGAGAGGGAGAGACAGATAGAGATAGAGATAGAGACTGATACAAAGACTGATCAAAAGAAAAAAAAAAAAAAAAAAGGGAGGGAAAAATAATAGACTATTTTTTTCATTACCGCTTAATATGTCAAAATTCTTCTTTCAAAATTAGTGTCAAAATAATTTTCTCACTAAAAGGCCTACAAATATTAAAAATTATTAGTGACGAAAATATATTTCTCACCAAATGGTCTTAAAATATTTAAAATCAAGTTTTTTAACAGAAAAAATTAGATTATTGGTGACGTATATTCCTCATTAATAATTTTTTAATTGTTGGAAAAAAAATTCTCACCAAAAGTTTCAAAATTTTGGCACCATCAAAAAAAATTAGTGGGAAAAATTTAGGTGACGAAACTTTTTTTTTTTTTTGTCACCTAAAAGTAAGTATTTATTGACGGAAATAAATTGCGTCACCTATTATTTTTATTTTTGTATTATACGTGACAAAATTTATAATTCTTCATGGATTATTCTTATTTAGTGACGAAATTTATTTTCTTCACTAATTTTCGTCACCATACCAAAACAGAGAATAAGAGAAAGAGACACTAGAAAAAGAGCAAAGAGAAATCACGTACCAAATCACCGAGCGAAGAAGATGTGGCGGTTACCGGCAAGGCTACTAGTGGCGGCGATGGTGATTGGCGTGGTGGAGGAGCAAGAGGTAAGACAAATTAATACCCTATTTTGAGAGAGAGAGAGAGAGATGATAAATAGAAAAATGGTAAAAAAAATTAATACCCTATTTTTTTTATTGCCGCTCAATATATCAAAAATTTCCCACAAAAAATGGTGACAATATTATTTCCTCACCAAAAGATATCAAAAATATTAAAACGTTTTGGTAACGAAAATATATTCCTCACAAATAATTTTATAATTAGTGACAAATATTTTTCTCACCAAAAGTCCCAAAATTTTGACGCCACCCAAAAAAAATAGCGGGAAAATTTTTGGTGACGAAACTTAATTTTTCCTTACTTAAAATGAAGTATTTATTGACGAAAATAAATTTTGTCATCTATCATTTTTATTTTTTTATTATATGTGACAATTTATAAATTCCTCACGAATTATTTTTATTTAGTGACGAATTTTATTTTCTTCACTAGTTTTCGTCACCATATGTTACTTTTGTTGTGGTATAAGTATTCCAATCATTGGAATTGCTAGTATCATTTTAGACAGAGCTATTCGAAATTGGAATGCAACCCATATCCATTTTCTCATTCATGATTCATCAAATCATATGCTCCATTAATAGATCATCATAATCATATGTAACTGTGATGCACTGTTTGGCTTTTGTAGATTATGATGATATGAGTTGCGATATGATATACGGTCAGGATCCTCCCCCAGCGACCAAAGATCCAGCATTTAAGCAACCTTACTACAATCTATGTAAGCATTTTTAACAACCCGTTCACTTTTGTATTTATATTCCCATCATTAATGCTACAAACAAAAAAACCCTTCACAGAAATTAGCGTCTAGAATGCAATATAGCAACATTACATTCATCTTTGGTTGAGTGTAGGTCTCATTCAAAATGAATGCAAGGTTGTCAACAAAACATTTTTGATGCTTAAAAAAATTCGTTTATGATGAATGTAATGTTACTGTTGGCTTTTTGGCTTTCGAAGGGTATTTTTGTAAATGCGAGCGTGCCAGCAAGGATCAATCAGTCCTTACAGAAATTATAATTGCCAACCAATTATCAGACGATTGTGTTTTAGTTCTTTCAGCCTCAATGAAGAGGACTTTTACTGGTGGCTGGACTTAGGAGAAATTAAGCAAAATAACAGTTAAATGACGAACAATTGAAGTATTTCATTAAGATGAAAACTTACAATGATCCAAACTCAGCCTCGTAGAGGTTTACAGCAACAATCTACTTGAAACTACTCCTATGGACGAAGTGCAGTGCAGGAATTTAAAGTGCAAGAATGTAAAGAACAGGTATTTAAAGTGCAGGAAATGTAAAGACTGGAAATGTAAAACTGGAAAAGAAAATATGAAGTAAATGACTGGTTTGTTGGATCTGAGTTTGGGGGCTTTTTCTGGGAGCTTCCCTGCTATTTATACTCCTCAAGGATGACCATCGAACTGCACTTCAAACCGTCGAACTGCTCCTCTATGATTGCTTGATCATGCGGCCTTAGAAGTAGTTCCACTACACCATTACTTGCAGTTGGGCTTCCCTCCTATATTTGAATTTGAATGTGAGTAACCGTTGAAGCCACGTCACCTTGTATCTCTTCGCTGATCCAATGCTGCTCAGACCACGCAAGAACCAATATTAACCGCCACGTGTACGATCATGATCGAAGATTAAACATTCTTCCTGTATTGCCCTTACTTCGCAACGTGTCGAACTGTAACTGGCTTTTACAAACTATATGGCCAACATACCCCCCGCACTAATATATCCATATACTTGGTGATATTAGTGGATCAAAGCTTTTCCCGCGCTTTTTGGAACGTGCATGGAGTCTATATTCTGGAAGCACAACCGTCATCCATTGATGATTACTTGCATTAATTTCGTTTCTGACCTTCGGAACATCTCCACCACCTTAGTAATCGAACGGACTAATATCTCTTTCATGACTGAACCAAACTTCTTCTCTATTGATCAAGTACATGAAGAGTCATCTGATGATGTTGTTTTCTCCTCGAAGGAAACTCCATACATTAATTAGCCACCTTCATTCCACGTCCTATATTTAAGTCATGAAGGCCTCTGCAACTTATGAATCCTTGGACCACGAACATATTGTCCTTAATCCTTTAATTAAGAAAATTGCAGGTATGGATCCAGGAGATTCTTCTTCACAGTCTGCATGGGATAGAGCTGTGGCTCCTTCTACCTTCGAGGGTTCTGGGATTTCTGGCTGGTTGGAATCTGAGGCTCGTGTCTTAAGGGAGCGAATTAACCATCATTTTGTTGAGTTCACTGACCCTTTAGACTTCCCTTCTGATGCGCGAAGCTCGGTGGTTTACCCTTATGTGCCCATCGACCTTCGACGCAATTTGGAGGACAATTTACTTGTAGCATGGTACATATCCTCCATGCCTACAAGGATAGTGTCTGCCACCCGACGCCTAGAAGAGGCCCAAGGGCTCAATCCATTATCTTTAGCCAATACGGCGAAACTCTGCTCTTCCGACTGGCTCGATTACATTAATGCCTTTGTTCCTTCTGCTCTCGCGCCATCTCCTGAAATGGAAGCATCCACATCTTCTTCTCCATCTCCTGAATTAGAAGCATCCACACCTTCTCCTCCACCAACTCCCTCTTGGCCAGAGAGACTGGGGCTCGCCC
>JAPPVO010007463.1:0-41476 GCA_030407325.1 Camellia japonica | reverse complement strand
CATTATTGTAAGTTTAAGTTAAAACTTCAGTGTGTAGAACAATGTTTTTGATAGGTAGTTTAACGAGAATCGAGCTTAAGTCTCTTTATTGGAGGAATGATACTGGTGAATGATGTTGCAACCATACTCAATATGGTTTGAAATTTGAATGCATATATCTTATGGATTAAAAGTTTGATATAACTAGAATTTGGCATGGTTGCAATCCATTAATATAGCATGAAACTCATTGTACTGCTTGAAACCAATAAATATGGTTATTATTTATTTTTTTGTTTTGAAGGACTACTAAATTATTTAGACCCTTGTAACAATTATTTGAACACATTAACAAAATTTAATTGTAAAATAAATATGGTCTTTTAACAAATGTTCTAATCTAATCCTATAAATATCTATATATATGACTATACTTTTCTTATCTTTTCTTATTTTTCTATTTTATTTTGTAACTAAATAATATAAAATTAAAATTCAGATTTTATAAATGGGTTGGTTAGGCTAAAACTCCTTATCTCAAGCCCAACTTGAAAATTAAATGGGCTCAAAATCTCAGTACAGCTAGGGCCAGGCCCGTCCCTATGAGCATAGTTGTCAAATCGGGATTCAAATCGTGCATCGAAATGGCCTCATACCAAATCGCGAATCATAAAGATTCGGTCACTTTTTCTAAATTAGTTGGAAAAATATATCTACACGTTTGGATGTTAAATATATCTTATGAATAAGAAATATTTAGACTTAAATCAATGAAAATGTTGTTTTGAATGATAATCATGTGATTTATAGGTAAGAAATTAACAAAGGTTCTTATGTAAGTTCATCATCTTACCTTTTTCCTTTTTTAGATATTTCTTATTAACGATTCTTGAAAGACGGTAAACAAAGACAAACTCTCAATTTTGAAAGTAACAATAATTTGACAATGATATTAATATTTAGACAATAAGCATACATATTTTTTCCAAAAAAACAATGACCAAATAATAAGAAAGCATTATTTAGGATCCTTTATTTTTAAGGGGTACTTACCAATTAGTCCTATTAATTAGACTTATTTACCTACAGGTCCTAATTAATAAATTTAACACTATAAAAATAAGAGAGTGATAAATTTATCACTAAAAATTTATTCATAAAAACAAAAAGACTGATAAATTTATCACTATAAATTTATTCATAAAAATAAAAGACTGATAAATTTATCTTTATCACTTAATAAATTTATCAATAGGACTTAATGGGTAATAAGTCTCCAAAGTAGGACCTATTGGTAGTTTACCCTATTTTTAAAGTCTAAAACATTTTAAAATCTCCCCCATGTAATATGCAACTATATTTAATTTAATAAAATAACAATAAATAATTCATAGAAGTTACTTTCTTAAACATCTTTAGAAGATATATTATGATTATTTAAAGAGAAAAAAATAAGAATAAAGGTTAAAAGCATGTTGGGTCTCACTAAATCTGATTGGATCCTATTAAAAACTCCATGATCACTAAAATAGCAACAAATCATGTACATATATTGGATATTTTGGTACTAAACGCTATTAAAAGTTGTATTATATAATTTTCAATAAAAAGATAGAGAAAGAAAAAGTAAAAAATATGTCGGACTCGATAGTTCCAATAATTGCATGAATCGTCAAAAGTGAATCGAATCATGAATCGATTGTGAATCGTGCGATTCACTAGAGATTCACTTTCAAAATAAATTCACCCATAGATTCGTATCGATTTTGCAAAAATTACAAATCGAATCGTGAATCAAATCGCGAATCGTAAGATTCTGATAACAGAGCCTATGAGTTAAATATTTTTCTAAGCCCTAAAAATGTCAGGCTGGTTTGGGCAGGTTGGGTGGACCATCGGGCCATGGCCACCCCTGTGCAGTGAACATAAATTAATTCACACACTTTCCGCCTAGACAGTCTTTTAGTTATGTTCAAGAGCTCCTCAATGATAATGCTTGCTTAGTATTAAGGCCTTGCAAAGCCTGCAGATTTACTTACCACCAGAAATCAATCACACATGCCAAATCTTTCTTGATGAAATAAAGTTATGGTGCTAATTAAAACATTACATTATCCGGATTTAGTTGGATATTAGTGAAATCTCATAATTCTATGGAAGGATGTAAGAATTAGGGAGCACTTAGGGTTCAATCTGCTGCATTTTACTCTACAGTTAAAATTTATGTTACAGAACTTCAGATTAATCAAGTGTCCTGGCTGTCAAATTCATCTTCTTCTTTTTCAGTAATCATTTGAGCTAATTATCTACAATCCCCAATTTACAATTCACTGTTCTATTTTCAAAGATTTATACTGGTATATACCAACTCATGCTAATGGATTACAGGAATTTTAGCTGTCGAAATTTGTTCAAAAGAGCTCCCAAACACTGCATAATCAGTTCCCATATCAAGCTCTCAGTCATTCATTCATTCATTCATTCATCTGCCTTTCTTTATTTCATCATTTCACTAGGGCTTAAAATAAGTGAGTCAAGCCGAGTAATAGGTTGTCCAAGCTTGGTTTGCTACCTTAACAAATTTAAAATTACCTTCAAGCTTGACTTGTTTAAGTAACGAGTAAATTTTGAACAAACTTTTAATGAGCCAAACATGAGTCGAGCTCGAGTAGTTTGGGTTTTTTTTATAGTGCATATAAGCTTATTGAGCAGAGTAGTAGGTTGTTCAAGCTTGGCTTGAAAACCTAACGAGGTTAAAATTGTGTTAAAATTGCATATCTAATGAGTCGAGTCGATATCGAATGAGATTTTGACGAGCCAAACAGGAATCAAGCTCGAGTAGTTTGGTTCGTCTAGTAATTTCAGCAAACAAATGGCAGGCATTCAAGTGTGTGAATCAATGATACAAGAAAATGTGAATAAAAATGGCAACTTACAGATCCATCAAACATCACAATTGCTTGTTTTGCTTCTTCAACACTACCCATTGTCACAAACGCAAACCCTCGACTCCTATCTGTGACTCTATCATAAACAATCTGCAACAACAAAATCCAAATTGAATTAAAAAACCCAGAATTAAAATCACCACAAACAAATTCCACATTCAAAGTTCAATTCAAAGCACAAACCTCCACAGAAACCACACGACCTGCCTCGCCAAACACTTGAGCCAATTCGGAAGAAGTCATAGCATAAGGCAAATTACCCACATAGAGCCTAGCAGCTTCAGCTGATTGTGTCTCAGTTTGCTCATCATCTTCATCTTCTTCTTCTTGTTCTGTCTCGGATTCTGTTTCTGTTTCTGTTTCTGATAGTTCTGTGCTCTGCTTGTCGAGGTTGTCGAAGGCGGCCGGAGCTCGGAAGAGAAGGGAGCGAGAGAGGAGAGAGAAAGGAGGGGTGTAATGGGGTTTGAGTTTGAAGGGTTTAATGGGTTTTGGTTTGGGGGTGAGGTGAGTGGTCGGGATTGAAGTGAGAGAGGAGGAGTAGTAGTCAGAGGGAAGATGGGGGAGTTTGTTGCATAAAGGGATTGAAGTTGAAGAAGAAGTAGCAGCCATGGAGACACTCATGGGGAAGAGGAAGCTAGAGTCCTACTTCTACTAGAAAGAGAGAGAGAACTGGAAATTGATCAGATAAGAGATAAGGCTTGTCCCTGTAGAAGGGAAGGGAGCATTCAACAAATCCGAGGCTTTTTTCAAACTAAGGCCCCGTTTGGGGACTAATTAAATTAGTCAATTAGCCAAAAAGTTATTAAATTAGTCAAAAAGTCAACCACTCATACCAAAAAGTCAAAGATTCTCTTTTCTCTCTACTTTTTGCACATCTTTTCGTAATTAGCCAACAAGTCATCCCAAACATACAAGTTTTTTTAACCTACCTTTTTAGCCAAATAGCCAAAAAGTTACTAAATTAGCCTGTTCCCAAACGAGGCCTAAGCCTTTTTTGCATGGTATTTCCCAAACTAGGTCTCCTTTTGACGGATTTTTCAAACTAAACTAAAGTGTTATTACAAATTGTGCTTTTACTGTTAGAAGGCCAAAATTTGATGAATAGTGAAATCGCTATTTAAAATCGCGATTTTAATTAAGAAAGCGCTGTTTCAAATCGCGCTTTTAACATAAAAAAATTTTGTGAAAAAAACGCTATTTAGAATCGCTCTTTTACTGTGTATATAATTTTTTTTTTTTTTTTTTTTTAGAAAACGCGATTTCAAATCGCGTTTCTACTGTTGAGCCACCAAGCAAAGCCAACCAACACTCTGACACACACACATCAATGGGGGCACCCACAACACTCAAGCATCATTGAAATAATATAATTTTTATATATAATAATAATTTATAATAATCAATTATATAATTTTTATAATTTTCGTAAATATAAATCATTTTTAGGTTATGAATGGTTTGATTTATAATACGGATAAAAAATTTTATAATCAAAAATAATTTTTATAATTTTTATAATCAAAAATAATTTATAATACGTATGTATTATAAATTTTTTTATAATAATTTATAATACGTATGTATTATTTAAATCTGTACATTTTTTATTTAAAATTTTTTTACAATAAACCCATCTTCACATTTTATAATACGTATGTATTATTCAAAAATAATTTATAAAAATTTATAATTAATACGTATGTAAATAATTTAATACGTATCTTCACATTTACATTTACAGTAAACCCATCTTCACATTTACATACGTATGGTTTAAGGGTAAATTTTTTGATAAATGACTTAAATGATAAATCAAACCATCCATAACCTAAATTTTTTTACCCTTACATACGTATGGTTTAAATAATTTATAAAAATGATTGCCACACGTATGTAAAAATCGATTATAAAAATTGCAAAAATTATTTATAAATTGATTATAAATTATTTAAAAATTATTATCAAAAATTATTTATCAATACTAAAATTTTTTACTTTTTAGATAGAAATAACTAAGGTGCATCTAAAAAAGTAAAAAAAAAAATGTTTAAAATAAAAACAAAAAAAAAAAACGAAAATCAAAAAACTCAGTTTTCAAATAACTAAATCCAAAAAACTCAAACCAAATATACTGAATACTTTTTAAACAATTATGTTGACATTTTGAAAAAATTTGTATTTTATAGAAAAAAGTTTTAGTTAGCCAAACAATTGTTTTACTTTTTTTTGATAAAAAAATTATACAATAAATATATAAAGTATAGAGTGAGTGAAAAAAAAAAAAAAAAAATAGGAGTTGGCGTGGATTGAACCCGCGCCTATACCAAGCCATACGTATGGTTTAAAAATTGCAATTTATAAATAATTTTTGATAATAATTTTTAAATAATTTATAATCAATTTATAAATAATTTTTGCAATTTTTATAATCGATTTTTACATACATATGACAATAATTTTTATAAATTATTTAAACTATACGTATGTAAGGGTAAAAAAATTTAGGTTATGGATGATTTGATTTATCATTTAAGTCATTTATCAAAAAATTTATTCTTAAACCATACGTATGTAAAGTGAAGATGGGTTTACTATAAATGTAAATGTGAAGATACGTATTAAATTATTTACATACGTATTAATTATAAATTTTTATAAATTATTTTTGAATAATACATACGTATTATAAAATGTGAAGATGGGTTTATTGTAAAAAATTTTAAATAAAAAATGTACAGATTTAAATAATACATACATATTATAAATTATTTTTTATTATAAAAATTGTAAAAATTATTTTTGATTATAAAATTTTTTATCCTTACATACGTATTATAAATCAAACCATTCATAACCTAAAAATGATTTATATTTACGAAAATTATAAAAATTATATAATTGATTATTATAAATTATTATTATATATAAAAATTATATTATTTCAATGATGCTTGAGTGTTGTGGGTGCCCCCATTGATGTGTGTGTGTCAGAGTGTTGGTTGGCTTTGCTTGGTGGCTCAACAGTAGAAACGCGATTTGAAATCGCGTTTTCTAAAAAAAAAATTATATACACAGAAAAACGCGATTCTAAATAGCGTTTTTTTCACAAAATTTTTTTATGTTAAAAGCGCGATTTGAAACAGCGCTTTCTTAATTAAAATCGCGATTTTGAATAGCGATTTCACTATTCATCAAATTTTGGCCTCCTAACAGTAAAAGCGTGATTTGTAATAACGCTTTAACTTAGTTTGGGAAATCCGTCAAAAGGTGGCCTAGTTTGGAAAATACCATGCAAAAAATGCTTAGTTTGAGAAAAGCCTCAACAAATCCTTCATAGTAGTTAAAATGCTGAATTTTCTTTTTTAACCACTTTTTAATTAGTAAAAAATTAGAGATTTTTTATAAAAAAAAATTTCAAAATTGCAAGAAGAAATGAAAAGTTTGAAAAATAATTGCAAACACGGGAGCTGAAAATATGCTTAAAAAATAGTCTCGTGTTGTAGTTTACTTGGTCATGGAGAGGACACTTAGGTGTTAATATAAGATTTTAAGTTCAAGTCTATAGAGAGATATTGGTCTGCGTTATAATCTAATTACTAACATACTAACGTTATCTTTATAGGGAAAACAAATATTGTTGGACATTTCATTTCTTTGACCATCTCATTTTCAAATTTAAAATTTAAATTATGTTATATTCCTCTGAACACTTCAATTAATTCTAATCATAGCTCCATCTATATATTTTAAACCTTAATTTTGCACCAACCATAGTCACCACATCCTTCACCTTTAGCAACTACCACGACCACCTCCCCAACTATTCTTCTCCCTTATGCCACTACCTAGGCTCTTCACCACCACTTTGCAATTGCCGTGCTACGTACCCTCAATCTCCTTCTTACCTCGACGCCCTCTCCTTTCTCTCTACTTTTCTTATTCTCTTTGGCAACCAATGTCCCCACCTCCTGCCCTCATAGACACCTCCTCAGTTGTTTGAAATTCTATGATTGAACAAGTAGTGATTGTCAGATTATGTAGCGCTGAACACAAGGTGATTTTTTGGTTATTAATAGCCAAACATGGGAACATATTCAACTATGTAATGTTAAATGAAAGGCAACATGCGAGGAAGGAGAGTTGGTGTGAGTGGATGGAGAGAGATGATAGATGATAGTGGCTACGGTTTTGAATGAAGATGAAGGGGTTAGGGGGCTATGGAGGGGCAGATAACGGTAAGTAAGGGGTTGAGGTAGCGATTTTTTGATTTCTCTGTTCTTTGCAATTAATTTTTGTTTCTCTATTCTTTCGCAATTTTTTTTCTTCTTGCCATTTATTTTCAATTTTCTCTTTTAATAAATCCTATATAATATAATAATACCTCTTATTCTTTATTTATATATATTTCTTAGAATATTCATATTCTATTCATTTGGAACTTGGGAGAGAGAGAGAGAGAGAGAATGAAAAGGTGAAAGAGATAATTTTTATTGTTAAGGAACCAAAGCATCCTAGTTAAATTATGGAGCCTATTGGGACATTCAAATAGGAACCCTTCAGGGGCGTTTGTTTTCACTCTGGACTGTGATAGATGAACAGTAAAGATAGTGAAATATCTAAAAATTCTCTAGATATTGATTTGTGATTATGTATCAATTTTAAGCAATATATAACAATCTCAATCAAACAATCAAGACAAATCGATACAACGATTTTACGTGGAAAAATCACAATTGGACACTTCCAATTGTGATAAAAAATCACGGACAAAAGCCACAAAAACAATCCACTAAAAAGACATAAAAGAATTACACAAGTATACTCTCAATTACCTAGCGAATCCACGTCCGAATTGAACCAACTCCTATGTGCCTCTTCCAACCCCGTCTTCACCTCTGAATTGTCTTGACGATGAGCCACTCCAGAATCCACCAAAGTTTCAGGTTCGAATTCTTCAGAATCCACCAAAGAACAACTCTCTCTTTTGTGTAGAACAAACAAATAATCCTTTGATGTATACTCTTTAAACCATGAGTTGAATACTCAATCAAAATATCAAAGAAAATTAACAAAATATCCCCAGATATAAACCCTAGAACCCAAGAAGAAGATCTGGAGAAGTAATCATAGATTTGGAGCAACTTGTCAATTTATAGAATCTGAAATCGCGAGGTCCGCTCGAGCGTGGGAATTGACGCTCGAGCGGGGACTCCATATGACGTGTTCCGCACTAGGGTGTACGCTCGAGCGGGGAAATGGACGCTCGAGCGTGAAAACACGAATCACAGTATATTTGCAGACTCACCAAACTTCTGAAACTCAGCATTCTCCGCTCGAGTGGGGGAATGTCCGCTCGAGCGGACAGGCAACTTTGAATGCATTTTTGCATTTTGTTTCGGGAGCGCTGCCCCTCGACCCCGCGAGTTGACCGGGCAGCTCGACCCCCGTCATAATCAGCGAAGTGGCAATCTTGAAAGTATTAATATCACAAACTTCTCTGCAAGGCTCGATTCGGGTTGGATTCACATCTAATAAACTCATAGCCTCACTGAAATAAAAGTGCGAAAACAAATACAACTGAAAGGAGTTTTATCAAACGGAGTTGCCAAGAATAAAAACCTAACAGATAGAGCTTGTTTGTTTTGGTTTAGGAGGTTCGGATTCGTAGTTCGAAAGGACTATGAATGGGCCTTGACGAGGTTATTAGCAATCCGGAGTGAGAGATGATATTAGCAAGCTAGTTCGTTCGAATTGGGTGTTACCAGACGTCCGACCGGGCATCCGGCCGGTCAACCGGTCAACGCATTTTTAAAAAAAAAAAAAACTTGTTGGGCATTTTTTTTTAAACATCAATGTTTAATATTTTTGTATATTTTGTTAAGAAAAAATTATTATTTTATTTGTTTTATTATTTTATATAAAAATAATTTAACAATCTCCACACTAACAACTACCATCAAAACAGACATAATTTTATTAATCCCTTCACTATTAATTCCTTCTATTCTATCACTGAAAACAAACAAGGTCTCACAGAAAATATCCGAGTTATTTTTTTGGGCCAAGGCTCTCCAAAATAGCTAAAAAACAAGTTTAGAAGCTATCGGAGTTGCTCTTATGCAAGAAATGTTAGTCACATAACAACTATTTCCTGGCTTTTTTTTGTGTGCGCGCGCCAAATTTATAGTAAAAAGTGAGATTTGTATATCAGCAATGCTAGGGACCCCCAGTGGGGGTGACCCCCAGTGACCCCCCAGTGCCACGTGTCGGCCTGGGGTTGGCTGAAATAAAAAAAAAAAAAAAAAAACTGTTTTTTGGGCCAATCACAGCAGACCCCCAGCACCCCCACTGGGGGTCCGAAGCTTTATTCTTTGTATATTTGATCATCACTTTTTAATTAATTTATTAAGCTGAATAAATAAGTCAACTTATATTAATTTAATTCATTACTCATTTCCCATTCAAATTTCTAAGCTTTATTAATAGTGAAAATGTGTAGGAACATCAAAAAGAGCAAAATTGATAAGCAAGTGTGTTCCATGTATTTAAAATACTTTTGAATTACTCATATTTTGAATTAAAATTATTTATTTTGATATAGTTGTTGGTAGTTTTTAAAAATCATTTATTTATTTTATTGAATTTATATAAATAAAAAATAAAATACATAAGTGACATTTTTGTGAGGACAAAAAAATAAATATAAAGAAGATGATATCCTATTAAATTTGATATGATAAATAATCCATTTTTTAAGTGTGTTTTTTGTGCATATTTAATTTTAGAGATTGTATGACAGATAAGGGAGACTTCTAAAATTGCTTTTAGATTGCATTGTTAGATAATGATTTTATAAAATAATACTTTTTTGGTCAACTTTGATCCAAAATTAATGTGAGTTTCACACATCTATTTTAATTTGTTCAAAATCATTAAAGAGTGAATGGAAAATTGACTTCAAAGACCACCCTACTTGAACATTAGTAATTGATTGAAGAAATAGTAACTAGCTTAGAAAATTTGGTGGGTTTATATGTACTAAATTTGGACTTGGGGTTAGGCCCAATGCACCTAGTTTTGTAAGGGGCAATGACTTAAATAACATTGGGCTAGACCATTCATAGTGTTGTCACCCTAAGTTGGGTTGGGTTTGGGTGTGGATTGTCTTTGTATATACATATTTTTGGAGAACATTATTTTAAATTATTATTATTAGTTTTCAAAAATGTTGTCACTGTCTTTGTATATACATATTTTTTTGGCGAAAATTATTTTAAATTATTATTATTATTTTCCAAAAATGTTGTCATTTCTGTTATAGTTTTTCTTGAATAGAGCTGTCTGTAGCTCGGCATCTTTTTGCTCTGAACAGATGCCATTGATGTTTTGTAGCTGTTTCAAACAGTCAACATTTCATTCATTCGTTTTTTGCATTCATTCATAGTTTTCTGTTTGAGAATATTGTCATAATCGATTCGATAAGCATGATGTTTTAGTGTGATTTTTGTAAGGAATTTTTAACAAAAATAGAATTATTATTATTATTTAATTTGTTTGACAATATTAAGTCCTCGTTATCAATTATATATTTTAGTCAAAAAGTCACTATAAGTTGTCACATAACTCTCTCTACTTTTGTATACACCTTTTTGTAAGAAGTTAAAAAATTATTAAAATAATCTATTTCCAAACGAGGCATAATTATGATTTTAATCATTTCAATTACATGAGTATTATATATTATTATTGTAATATGTCATGTTTAATATATATTATAATAGAATTTTAATTCTTTCATCTATATATATATACTTATATGAGTTGTGCAGGAATATATAGATGTGACGGTTTTTTATAGAGAAAACGAGACAAAGAAAAGATGATTCGAGAGATAAAAAGTATTTTTTGTAGATAAGATAGATATAGAGATTTATACACTCAATAGAGGATTCTAAGAGTGTTGTTCATCTTTTTTTATGTATTTTGTGCAACTCTAATTCATGATTTGGTTTAAACCTCTTAGTGATCGTGAATACTAGATGAGGGACGCTATGAGTGATTTGAATTTTATCTTAAAGTTGCTTCATTCCATTTGTACCTTTATGAGGGGAGGAAAGTAGTTTTCAGACAGTGATACCGCCACTCTCAAAATGTCACAATTATATTTTCCTCTACTTTTGTTTTGTCAATATATTATTATCATTATTTATTGTCATTATTATTATAATATTCTAATAATTGTATTGCTAGACTAACAATTTGATCATTACATAAGCAAATGTCCGTCAATCACTTAAAAGAGGCAAATTCTATCTTAAGAAGAAAGTGTCCAATACTAGTCTCAACCATTCTCCAAACCAATATGTTTATTTACGTTATATTTCTATATAATTTGGTACTGTATTTCTAACATGCGTGCACACTATTCTGAATTTATAATATGTTTGTTTGAATTTGAAAATTTTGTTTAAAGAGAGAAATTTTTTATTTTTGGCTAACTTTCGGAGCTTTGATGGCATGCAAAAAGAGGTGAAACGAGACGTATGAGGGATGGAATAAAAACTAAGCTATGAGGTCAATCCAACGACGCAAAAATGAACCGAAACAGAGTTATGACGAGGGAGATGCAAGCGCTTGAACATATGTGTTTGAATTTGAGAATTTTGCCCAAATTCTGTTAGTTCAATCAAACGGATATAGACGGAGGGTTCATATTGAAATACAGAAGAAACTCCAATATTTAATTTGTCAAAATTGAAACTCTAAGATTTAAATTGAAAAACACGTGAAACCTTGATTTTTTCTTTTTTGTAATTTGCCCTCTTAATTTTTATTCATTCATTTTCTATCTTACTAGTTAATAATAAGGGGTTAAAGATTAAGATTGTGCATAGATGGGATTGATTCGAAATATTGATTTCAAGTTTTTGAATTCAAAATCAAATCAGTCATGTACCAGACCCTAGAACCAAATTAAACCAATTTAATGTAGCTTGAGTTTCAAATACATTCATATTATAAATTTTTTTAACAAATAACATTTACATTTTTTTCTTCTTGTAGACTCTCAAAATGATAATGCAAATATTATTGATATTTTTTAAGCAATAAAACTCATGAGATTTTAATAGAAAAACTTGTGATGTAAGGTCTCATTTGGCAACTCAATATTTTATTCTAAAAGTTAAAAAGTCATTAAAAAATTTAAAAAGTCAATAATTTATATCAAAAAGTTAAAGATTTCTTTTTCTCTCTACTTTTTACAAATCTTTTCGTGAAAAGTCAAAAAGTCATCTTAAACATATTAATTTTTCAACAATGATAGAGAGCTCTACTTATGTGGCAAGCGAAAAAGAAAAAGAAAAAGAAAAAGAAAAAGAAAAAAACCAAAACAAAAACAAAAACACAGGCACACTTATCACATCACAGGTGTGCCCCACCATTTAGAGCTCCTCTAGAGCTCCAAAATTAGAGCTTTCAATCTCTATTATTAATTTTTTTTACCTCATATTTTAGTTAAAAAATCAAAAAATTACTAAAATAATATATTCCCAAACGAGGCCTAAGTTTTTGGAAAAATTAGCGAAACATCCCTCTCCAACTTTGTGTAGTAGGAGAGGTCCAAGATATATTTTTTTTATTAGCTAAGACCCCTCAATATTTTCACAGAAAAAATTCGACTAAGAGAAATTTTACCAGATTCAGAGAAATTTCTTTGATTTCACAAAAAAAAAAAAAATTTGAAATTTCTCTGTGAAATCTTAATATCACTAAATGTTAAAAAATATACTAAAGGAACTTTAAAAAATCTTAATATCAGGAACCTTAAAAAAAAATTTCTTAAATTTTTGTTAGTAAAAAAGCTTTAAATAACACTAACAAAATTATTATGTAAATTAATTTTCTATACAAAGAGATACATGAAATATAAAATTAAATTTTTTTCTACTAAATGTTAAAAAATATACTGAAGGAAAAAAATATGTTAAGTTAGATATAGGACAAAGAAAATTTTAAAAATAAGGTATATGGTGAAATTTACTAATAGTTGGAGTATATATGAAAATTAAATTAGAAATTTGGAGTTTGAAGGCACAACAATCATCCCAAATGTTATGTATTTAATTTTTTTTACAACTCAATATTTGGCTCATTAGACCAACTAATATGGGAACCAATTCCATCATCCACTAACGGGAGGTCCAATTAAATTTAAGGCAAAATCTGGTATGAATTGACCCCAAGAAATAGAGTAAGCCTTTTATATAAATATTTTGAAAATGTCGTTACTAAATAAAATTTAAAATAGTGTTGTACATGACAAATAATTAATAGTGTTAATTATACCTTTTATCTTTTATCTTTTATATTTTATTATTTTTTTACTTTGGCCTTCAAAATTTTTTTCACTACTTTGGCTTCTCACGTTTCAAATTTTTTTTTTTTAATTTACTCTTAAAATTAATTTTCATTCAAAATTAGTTTAAAAAATGTTATATTGGCAGTCACATAATATAAAATATATTAACACACACTTCTGACTCAAACTTAAATCTAAATATAATAATATATATATTTTTTTATATCTCATGACTGCCAACACATTATTTTTAATATAAATTAATTTTAAGAGTAAATTGAGAAAAACATAAAATGTGAATGATTAGTGAGGAAAAAGAAAATCATTTAAGCGTCAAAATGAAAAAATAGTAAAATATAAATGGGACAAAATATAGGAAATTTTTTTTTAAAGTCTCTAATATTAAGATTTTATAAAATAAATGACATACAATATTTTCATAATAGTTAAGACCTCTTAACATTTTCATAGAGAATATTCGGCTTAGAAACATTTTGCTCGATTCAGAGAAAATTGAAATTTCTTTGAGTTGGGCAAAATTTTTCTCAATCGAATTTTCTTTGTGAAAATATTGAGGGACCTTAGCTAATAAAAAAAATATTTTAGACCTCTCTTACAATACTAAGTTGGAGAGAAATGTTTTACTAATTTTCTCCAAAATATAATTGACTCTAATTTTAAATGTTAGTCATCAATTTTTTTTGTTTAGTTTACATAAATGAAAAATGTTTCAAACCCCCTTTCCTTCCCACCGCGTTTGACCACCTTTCTCTCTCATTGGCCAGTTGTTTTTTTTTTTTTTTTCCTTCTCCTCTAATCACCACCCGTCACGTGTATGTGGAGTAGTAGGGGTGGTGATTGGAGAGGGTCTCTATCAATGCTGTACATAAATATAGTGAAGAGTATGTTTATAAAAAAAAATTAAAATGTTACCATAGAGAGACTATAGAATATGAATGCTTTTTTTTAATATATTTTTAAGTTTGATACGTAACAATATTTTGCAATAACAAGGGTTAGTTTGGATATTGATTATTTTAGTTGGTTTTTTTAAATATTTTAATTTGACTAAAAAAATTGTGTTTGGGATGATAATTTGTTAGAAATGGTTGGGAAAAATTCTGGAAAAATAAATTTTTTTTTTCCTAACTTTGGTTTAATTTTTAGGTGGGACCCATGTGTCGATTTTCACGGGTGAAAGTGGTAACGCGTTCTATGCCGCATTGTAATTCACGTGGTATATTTGATTGCTCAAAACCATTATCGAGTGAATGGGAAATTGAAGCCAAAGTGTACTCCATGGAAATGGAGTTTTGGTGGAAAATCCTTAAATGTTTGAAAAATAGCTTATCTCACATTGATTTGGTAGGAAGTTTTGAGTGGGTTTATAAGGCATGAGATTGGAACTTGTGTGTGCCTCAAGGGGTACCCAAATTTTGTAGAGAGGGAGGTTATGGGCTAGACCCATTGGACCCAAAAATCACTGCCCGCACACTGCCACCGTCCGGTTGGACAGGCTTGGGCGCTGGTATGTGGTGTGAGGTTGGGTTGGGCTTGTCCGACCTAATACTAATCTTTTTGAGATAAAAACATTTGAATTTTATTTTGTTTATTTATAAATAAATTCTCTCCGTTTTATTTTCAAATTCTTGTTGGAAATAAAATTCAAATTTTTGGTTTGCAACTCTTCAAACATTTTGCACAGTTTCGGATATGTCCAAACCAAATATGTTCAAATTCAAATCCACCCAAAACAGGTTTTTGAATTGTTTGAAATTCAAACCAAATAGTGCCTATAGATTTTGTATCTGTTTAATTTAAATTGAACAGGTATTGTACCTATTTAATTCAAAACTAGCAGCCACCAAGCCACCACTTCACCTATATAAATAGGTAGTCCCTCATTTGGTTTTTTACTACAATTTTCGTACTTCCCCTCTGCTATGATTCTCTGCATTGTGCTGCATTTAATTTCTGTAAGAAAAAGTGTAAACACTTAGTGTGTTCGTTGGGCAAACAATTTGTAGTGCTGCTATTGTTTGTTGTTGATCATTTTATCCTAGAAGATAAACGTCCACATTCTGAAAGCACTATAGAGAGGACGAATCTGTCTTAAGGACACAGTGTCTAATACTGGACTTGATCAGAATATTGTTCTACAAATTAATCAAGTAAGTTAATTTATTTCCTGTTTTTGTTTTTATTTATTTAAATCAGATTTTAATTTTATTTTTGTAACAAAATAAAAATTTGTTTTTTATTTTTTTATTTTTTATTTATTGGTTTGATTTTTATAATCAAATATTTTCTCTCATTTCCTTTATTTCTTTTGTATTTTGGTTATTGTTAAGTACACAACAGAATTTATTTTTCAAATACAGTGAAGATTGTCCAACATAATTTACTTTTTTTTGTTGTTGATTTGATACTTGTGATGGAACAGTGAAATGATTATGCGTTGAATGTGACATTTTATCTTATTGATTATTTTAATCTATTTTATCTTTATTAACTATTTTAGCCTAAACCTAACTTCCCAAACAACCCCCTAAATATAATAGATGCAATGGCATTCAAATTTCTTTACAATTTTCATAAATAAATCAAATTTTTGAATGTATTTAGTCAAAGTGTTGATTCAGGTAGGAGAAGCTAGACCAATTACAAAAATATTATTTTAAATTTTTATTAATGAGTTTAATTTTACCGGTTCATGTAATTGTAAAACTTTTTAAAATTTAAGAATAAATTATAGTTGAATGTCGTTAACCAAAAAATTATAATTTAATGTTAAAACTTAGGGTAAACTATCAATAGGTCCTACTTGGGAGACTTATTACCCAATAGGTCCTACTTTGAGACTTATTACCCATTAAGTCCTATTTGATATAATTTATTAAGTGATAAAGACAAATTTTATCAGTCTTTTTTTTTTATGAATAATTTTATAGTGATAAATTTATCAGTCTCTTTTTTTATGAATAATTTTTTAGTGATAAATTTATCACTCTCTTATTTTTATAGTGTTAAATTTATTAGTTAGGACCTGTAGGTAAATAAGTCTAGTGAATAGGACTAATTGGTAAGTACCCCTAAAACTTATGCACAGCCCTCAATTCATACTATGATTTTTGCTTCAATTGAAAGATGATTTTTTTTTTTTTATGAATATTTTCAATTTATAACATGAGTTTATAAATTAAATTAAAAAGGTTTAACTTCTAGCAAAAGATTATCATAAGTATTATAGCAAAAACTAATGATTAAATGACACATGTGTTTTTATATTTTTATAAACTCAAAAAATTAAAAATATTGTCTACGTTTATGCATAATATTTTTCAAAATAAGAGTTTATTTCTAAAAAGAAATTAAAACTAAATATTTTTAATATAAAGAATTAAAAAATACAATAGTGTAATATATCCATGTGTATTTAAATATTAGGGTAATTTTTCTAAGGTTCCTGATATTAAAATTTTATAAAATAAAAGACATTCAATATTTTCATAGTAGTTAAGGTCTCTCAACATTTTTATAGAAAAATTTGACTCAGAGAAATTTTGCCCGGCTCAGAGAAATTTCAATTTTCACAAAGAAATTTTGAAATTTCTCTGTGAAATCAAAAAAAAATTTCTGAGTTGGGAACGAAATTTCTCTGAGTCAGACGAAATTTCTTTGAATCGAATTTTTTCTGTAAAAATGTTGAGGGACCTTAGCTAATAAAAAAACATCTTGAACCTTTCCTACTATACAAAATTGAAAAGGAATGTTTCACTAATTTCTCTTAAACATTACCATATTGATAACAAATCAACAAAAATAAATGTGTTGTGAAAGAATAAAGCTATATGTACCAATCGGTATAGTAATCGGTATAGTAATTAGTGTACTAAAGAGTGATGTGACATAATTTTAGAAATTTTAGATCTTTGTAATTTATATAATTGGTGGGTCTATAGTTTTGAAGTGACAGTGTCCAAGCATATGTTAATATACTGATTAATATACTAAATGGTGCATGTAGCACCACTATTGAAATTAATGACAATTAAAATTTTAATTTACCTTATGAACTAAATAATTTATTAGTAATTGTATTTAAAATGTAATAACCAATGATTAAGGCCTAGTTTGGGTACTCAAAAAAAAAAAAAAAAATTAATAAGTCAAAAAGTTACTCAAAAAGTTATCACTATTCAATCCAAAAAAATATTAAAAAATTAATTTTACACAATGTTCCTTTTCAAACAACTGTGACGGTAGAGTGGCGAAGCTGACTTGTGGGAAAAATTGCACTTATTTAGGTGTACAAATAACACGGTATTATTTGGCCCGTAGAGGCCTATCACGGGTCCCTTTTTAATAATCTGAACCGCTAAATGTGTAGAACTCATCGAGTACTATATGTCTGTAAAAAATCACATTGATCAAATATTGGTAACTATATGATCAAATCAGTTAAAATTTATAAAATGGATGGTGTTATAGTTAACGGTTGAAAACAAACTAATTCGATCAGATAGCTATCGATATCCAATCGACGTGATTTTTTACAGGAATGTCGTACTCGACGAGTTCTACATATTGAATGATTTTGATTAGCAAAACGGGACCCGTAGTGGGCCCCCATGGGCCGAACAGCACATCCAATTTAATGCCCGAAAAGTAGGGAATCATCTCCCAGCCCCTACTCTGCCAACGCTATCCCTTAATTCATCCTATTGTACAACCTATTCGATCCAATCTTCTCCAATACACTAATTTATATAATTTTTTAATATATATTTTTTCATAAAAAATCAAAAAGCTATCCCAAACAATCATATTTTTTTTCTCAACTTTTTAGTCTAAGGCCTCGTTTGGGAACAGGCTAATTTAGTAACTTTTTGGCTATTTAGCTAAAAAAGTAAGTAAAAAAAACTTGTATGTTTGGGATGACTTTTTGGCTAATTACGAAAAGATGTGCAAAAAGTAGAGAGAAAGAGAATCTTTGACTTTTTGGTATGAGTTGTTGGCTTTTTGGCTAATTAGTAACTTTTTGGCTAATTGGCTAAAAAGGTAAGTCCCCAAACGGGGCCTAAAAAGACAAAAAGTACACTTATTTAGGATACCTTAAACAACCCCTAAATGACATGAGTATTTATGTATTTTAGAAATTCAAAAAAAAAAAAAAAAATTGTGTTGAGAGTTTCAAACTCAAAAGGCCTCACAACGTTTTTGCTTATATTATATAATTTGATTACAAAATAAAATACAAAGATAAAATTCAGACATTTTATAAGACTCATTTCATATAAAATGATTAAGTATCCTTAAATTTTTTTAAAAATAAATAAACACAACATTTTCTACTACTAATGTAGGCCTAACTCCTATTATAACTCACTTTGTGTTTTGTGACGTGAGAAGTTATTCATCGGTATTGAAAGTTTTTAGAAATATTGTAATTGATGGAAGAGATATGACAAACACCTTTATATTAGGAGATGGATAAACAATAAAGAGACTTGGGAAACTTGATCTCATGATAAGAAATAACCAGTTAGACGGAAAGATGCGGTCCACACATTTATTTGAAAAATTACTTTTTGTGATCAAATTTCCAATATAGACTTGATCAAGCCAACTGCCAGTGGTGATAGGAAACATTGGAGCTGAATTTTTAAATTTATTACTTTAATTACAAAATATAAAAAAAAATCAAAAATCTACAATTTGACTCTATTAACAAACTAAATCATATATTTTTAATTATTTTAATTAAAATTCTCAACTTTTAAAATGTTATCAAAATAGTAGGCCACATTATTGTTTTGATCAAAATTAGAAGCTTAACAAATGATAATCACAATGGAAATACCATGTTACTTAATGTCATATTTATTGTCATTTAAATGAAATAAGTGAGCAACTCATTTATGTAATTTTATAGTCTAATTATTACCATTTGATATTTAAACTCACATTAATTGATGATTATCTAGAGGCTTGTGAAACACAAATCATTACAAGAAGAAAAAAAGCTGATGCAACAATAGAGAATGAGGTGGATTTATAGAAATTTGTGTGGTAACTATAACTTTTTGTGGAGACATATTTTCTGAGTATCAACACGTGGTCAAGGTGACGCCGACGTGTCAGCCGAGGTGCCACGTGTCTTGGTAGTAACGCCGAGGTGATCTCGGTTAGGCCGAGGTTATTTCCGAAGATATCAGAATTCGGGATAAGCGGATAAGGGACAAGAGTCCTAGAATGAGGAAGGACCCCAACTTGGATAAGGATAAAATTCTCAGGGAATTTATCTTTATCTATTGAAGAGTCCAAGATTAGCAGTAGTCCTAAGTCCATTGAAGCTAGGCTTCTATGAGGACTAGGATTGAATTAGCTATAAAATAGAGGCACTCCCGATAGTTTGAAGGTACGCAATTTATATTCAGAATAGTGAATTAAGCACAATTGATTGTCTGTGAGAGATATTTGATTACTGACTTAATCATCGGAGTGCTCCCGGGTGGATGAACTACCGTCGGAATCTCTTCTTTCTGTTGCAGGTCATTCAGGCGCTATCTATTCTGCTAGTGTTCTCCAGCTGAGTACTGAGTTGGCAGTGTGGTCAGAAATTCACTCACACACTTTTTTTTATCAAGAGAAATTTTCATTAAATAAAGCCAAACCGCACTTACAAAGGGATTTATACCAACAAGATATAAGCTTACAACAAACAAAGTAAAAAATACTCAAAACAAAGTCCAAGGAGAAGCTATGAAGAAATCAAGACACAAAGCTCGCAATGCGAAGCATTAGTCGATCATAAAAATTTGACAATAGGACAAGTCTAAGATGAAAACATAGGCTACATCCACAAAGAAGGTAAGCTGTAATCACACCATCAATGTAATTCATAATTTTTTTTTACGAGTTAATTAAATTTTTTACTTTTAAATTATTGTTAAATTATCTACTTAATTCTTGAATTATCGAGTAGACTATCGATTTAATTTATTATGTTTTTAAAATATTTAATTCAAACTTATTTAGTCTTCAAAAATTTACAAAAATAAAATATAAATTTATATATAAATTAGTAAAAGATCTTGCCTAATTAAATATTATAAATTAATAAAAGACTCCACTTATAAATATATATTATTCATTAAACATATATCTTAACTACATTATTAAACTATTCATTCACTCTTTAAATTAACAAATACTCAATACACATAAATAAATCTCACTTTTTTATATTTTTTTTTGTCATTTAAAACACTTTAACATACTTTTTTTTTTTTTTTTAATTCCATTATTGAAGATGTCTAAATTACAGACTTTGTCTCCGTTTGGGAAGTGGATTGACTTTTTTGCTTTTTAGCTTTTTTGACTATTTTAGCCTGGGGCTAAAAAGTCTAGTTTGGGAAGGGTTTTTGGTTTTTTGACTTTTTAGCTTTTTTGTGAGGTATCTTCCTGTTCATTTACCAAAGTGCCCTTGTTGTTGTTGTTGTTTTTTTTTTTTTTTTTTTTGATTTTGGGTTTGGATTTGGCGTATTTTGCTTAAATTTTTTTATTTTGGGTTTTATTTTGGCGTTTTTGGTAAAATATTTATTTTTTATTTTTTATTTTGGGTTTGGATTTGCCGTATTTTGCTTTATTATTTTTATTTTTTTTAAATTTATGTTTTTGTCATTTTATTTTTTTATACATTAATTAGTTCTTGTTTTTTAATTTACGTTTTTGGCCTTATTTATTTTTATTGGTATACAATAACATTTTTTTTATTTATGTGTTTCATTTATTTGTAAATTACGTGGCGAATGGTAATTTATGTTTTTATGTTTTTTTTTATATATATTTTTGATGTGTTTTATTTCAAAAATGGGTTTTCATGTGTTTTATTTATTTATAAATTACATGGCAAATGGTAATTTCTATTTTTTTTCTTTTTGGATGAGGCTTATTTTTGTTGTTTTTTTTTTTTGAATTTACTTTTTTGTAATTTTTTAAATATTTTTGAATAAGGTGTATTTTTTTTAAATAATTTATGTATTTTAAGTTTTTTTTTTTTTTTTTGCAAATGGTTTTTTATGTGTTATTTTATTTTATTTTATTTTAATTTTTTTTCATTTTCTGTGAAATGATAAAAAGTGAGGTTTTATTTTATTGTCCTGCCTATTTTAAATAATTTAATTTAAATTTAATTTTAAATATTTAATTTTAATTTTAATTTTAATTTTATTTTAAATATTTAAATAATGTAAATAATCTAACAAATTTAATAAGCAAAAAATTAAAATAAATGTTCAAAAAATTTAAATCGTAAAAATTTAAATAATTTAAATATTCAAAAAATTATTTTAACAAAAAAATTTAAATAATTTAAATATTTAAAAATTTAAATAATTTAAAATGTTAATATTTTAAATTTAAAAACAACTCTACACTCAAATCGTAACCAAACACATAAAATAAAACTTAATTAGTAAATTATTTTTAAACTCATAACCAAACACATAACTCGAAACTCATACTACTTTCACAACTCTACACTCAAATCATAATCAAATACATAATAAAAAAATTAAAATATTTAAAAATATTTTTATAAATAGAGTTTGAATTTATTTTTATAAAATATTTTAACAAAAATCAAAAAAATGTTTTAAATTTTTTTTTTTTTTTTCAACGTCCTGTGTATTTTTCTGGAAATAGGTGTTTTTTGGAAAGTGATGTGAACCTTTTGTCTGGGAAACGCTGAGGTGATGTCCCTCTCGCATGTAGGGATAATTTTGTAAATTTACGGTGCCAAGTAATTGCCTCCGTTTTTGTCCCCATGTGGCTAAAATTAACTTTTTTATCCTTACACGACTAATTTAGCCCCAAAAATCCTTTCCAAACACCACCTCTATGTAACTTCTAACTCTTTCACTTTAATACAAGTTTTTAATCCCACCATGCTCTAAAGTGCAGAATTATCAAGAAAGACTTTGACTATAACTTCTAACTCTATCACTTTAATACAATTTTTTAATCCCACCAATAGAGATTCTCTAAATTGCAGATTCTCTGTACAATTATGATTCTACCATTACCAAGAAAGACTTTCACGTACAATGTATATTTTATAGGTGTCGGATTTTTGTTGTGCCTTATGACACACCAGATTATTGTGAAGTTTGTTGAGTGTATTTAATTTTACCATTACCAAGAAAACATTCACATACAATGTATAGTTCATTGGAGTTGGATTTTTGTTGTGCTTTGTGACACACCAGGTTGTTGTGAAGTTTATTGAGAGTGTATTTTGAGTCTTTTTCAATAATTTAGATTGTTTATATTATAATATTCTTTAAGTAGATTATTTATGTAAAAAATTAAGTAAAGTAAATATATATTTTTTTTAAAAATAATTTGTTAACATGATTTAATAATATTTTAAAAACAATTAAGACTTAATCATGGAGTTACCAATATCTGATTAACTTTATTTTTATATAAATAATATAATCGACAAATTTTATAATATGAATTGTTCGAATTATTAAAATATACTTAGGAAATACCTCTAAAGTTTCTCACAACAACAACATTGTTGTGTCTTATGACACAACAACAATCCTCAATCCTATTTTATATAATAATTAGTGTAGGTTCATGCCTGAAAGTATAGTATAAATAAAAAAAGTGAATAAAAAAGGGAAAATAAAAAAAATAAGGAGAATAATAAAAAAATAAAAAGGAAAGAGGGAGGAAAGTGGCTAGGGGAGAGAGAGAGAGAATGCATTAGGGAACAAAAAAAAAAGGAGGAAAAAAAAGATGGGTGAGTGGGTTGGATTAGGGGTGTGCGAGGTACGATTCAGGCGGTTTGAAAGTAAAATTACAAGTCGAATGGCGGATTAACAGATTAGTTGATTGATAAATTGCGATTTAGGCAATTTTTGGGGAATTAACAGATTAAAGAATATTTTAACTAATTATTATGCATTTGCATAATATATAATATTAATTTGTATAATATTTTTTAAATATATAACACAAAAACACAAAGTAATTTTACATAATATGTTTCATATATATAACTACTAATTTGTAATAAATTTTATATCTTAAATCTCTTTCACACTCATTTTTACATTGATATTTCATTGGATGTTAAAAAATATATATGTATTAACTATACTGGAGCAGAGTGGTTCGGTTGACGGATTATAAATTTAAAAGTTTAAATCGTGGTTAGCGATTAGAGTGGTGTGGATTGGTGCGAATCAGTACGATTTTAACTGATTAGGTGGTATTTTGCACCGTCCTAGATATGAGAGAGAGAGAGAGAGAGAGAGAGAGAGAGAGAGAGAGAGAGAGAGAGAGAGAGAATGCATGAGTAAACAAAATGGGGGAAAAGAAGGTAGTGAGTGGGAATTAAGAAAGTTTTGATTCTAGAATGAATTTATAAATTAATCTCAACTTTTAAAACAAAATGTATTTCTAAAATTTTTTGATATATTTTAAAAAATCCTCCTATTTTATTTCATAAAAATTTTAGATAAGTATGACACTTTATTTACCACGAAAAACCAGGGCTCCATTTGGTAAAACTTTCTAACTATGATTTGAGAATATGAGTTATATTTTGAGTTTGTGTGTTTTGAAATTATAATTTGAGTGTAGAAAAATTTGTTTGGTTATGATTTTGAATAGAGTTTTGAATTGAGTGTGGAATTGAGTTTTGAAAATTTGATTTGACATGTGAAGTAATAAAATTTATTTGGTTATGAGTTTTAGAAAGAATTTTCAAAACTTAATTCAAATTGTTATAACTCATAACAAAACACACTACTTTCACACTATTGAAAATTCTGATCAACACTTATAACCAAACTCTTTTTAAAATTCAATTAAAAAAATTTATTATTAACAGAAAATAACATTAATCAATTTTTTAATTGAAAATATTATAAAGGAAATAATTTTTTTTCAAAATAAATATTCAAAAAATTTAAATCATAAATATTTAAATAATTTAAATAATCTAAAAATTTAATAAGTAAAAAATTAAAATAAATATTCAACAATTTAAATAATTTAAATATTCAAAAAATTTAAATAATTTAAAATTTTAAAATTTTAAATTTAAAAACAACTCTACACTCAAATCGTAACCAAATACATAAAACAAAACTCAATTAAGAAAGTATTTTTAAAACTCATAACCAAACACATAATTCGAAACTCCATACTACTTTCACAACTCTACACTCAAATTGTAACTAAATACATAACAAAAAATTTAAATATTTAAAATATTTTTATAAAATAGAGTTTGAATTTATTTTTATAAAATATTTTAAAATTCAAAAAATTAAAATCGTAATATTTTAAAATTAAAATATTTTAAAAATATTCAAAAAATTAAAAAATCGTAACATATTTAAATAATAAAATATTTAAAATATTTTAAAAATTAAAATATTGATTTGAATTGAGTTTTTAAAAGAGTTTTGAATTATGTATTTGGTTATGAGTTTTAAAAAGTAATGATTATGTTTTAAATTGAGTTTTGAGAAATATGTATAGAATTATGATTTAAAAACTTAAAATAAATACTATACTCAAATTAATGGATAGAACTATAATTTGAGAGGCTTATCAAACGTAACTTTTATTTTTTTTTTTTATAAATTATTTGATAATTCTATCATTAGTCTTTATCCAATATGAATTTGACCCACCAAAAACTAGAGACAAGAATTTCTAACCCGAAGAAGACGGAATGGCCTTGTTTCTACCCCCAAAGAAGGCCAAATGGCAGTCCACTGATGACTTGACTTCGACATAAATATTGACTTGACTTGGCCATAAATGTATTCTTATTTACATATTTTAATAATTTGTAATTATATACGTTATATTATAATAATAATAATAATAACTAGGTGCTCATGACTTGAGACTTTTCAAAACAATTAAGAGGTTGTTCGGAGGGTCCTAAATAAGTGTATTTTTTATCTTTTTAAATTAAAAAGTTGAGGTTGAAAATATGAATATTTAGGTTAATTTTTTGATTTTTATAAAAAAATATGTAATAAAAAATTATAAAAATTGGTTTGTAGGGAAAATTAGAATTGAGAGTTGTGCAGCCGTAATTGTTGACTTTTGGTGAATAGTGATAACTTTTTAACTTTTTGAGTAACTTTTTAACTTTTTGACTTTTTTGAGACTTCCCAAACTTGGCCTAAGTCTTCTAATACCGTTTATAAAATTTTAGGTTGTATTTGATAGAATTTTGTAAATAAGATTTGAGAATATGAGTTGTATTTTAAGTTTATGAGTTGTGAAATTATAATTTGAGTGCAGAAAATTTATTTGGTTATGATTTTTTAATAGAGTTTTGAATTGAGTGTGGAATTGAGTTTTGAAAGTTTGATTTGACATGTGAAGTAAGAAAACCTGTTTGGTTATGAGTTTTAGAAAGAATTTTTAAAACTTAATTCAAATTGTTATAACTCATAATAAAACACACTACTTTCACACTATTGAAAATTTTAATCAACACTCAAAATTTAATTAAAAAAATTTATTATAAACAGAAAATAACATCAATCAATTTTTTTATTGAAAATACTACAAAAGAAATAATTTTTTTTCAAAATAAATATTCAAAAAATTTAAATCATAAATATTTAAATAATTTAAATAATCTAAAAAATTTAATAAGTAAAAAATTAAAATAATATTCAAACAATTTAAATAATTTAAAATTTTAATATTTTAAAATTTAAAAATAACTCTACACTCAAATCGTAACCAAACACATAAAACAAAACTCAATTAAGAAATTATTTTTAAAACTCATAACCAAACACATAACTCGAAACTCCATACTACTTTCACAACTTTACACTCAAATCGTAACCGAATACATAACAAAAAAATTTAAATATTTAAAATATTTTTATAAAATAGAGTTTTGAATTTATTTTTATAAAATATTTTAAAATTTAAAAAATTAAAATCGTAATATTTTGAAATTAAAATATTTAAAAATATTCAAAAAATTAAAAAAATCATAACATATTTAAATATTAAAATATTTAAAAATTTTAAAATATTGATTTGAATTGAGTTTTAAAAAGAGTTTGAATTATATATTTGGTTATGAGTTTTGAAAAGTAATGATTATATTTTGAATTGAGCTTTGAGAAATAGATGTAAAATTATAATTTAAAAACTCAAAATAAATAACACATTTAAATCAATGAGTGAAACTATAATTTAAAAAGCTTATTGTTGGCTACATATTTTGTAAAAGCCAATCACAATTCGACACGTGGCAGAATAAGGGTAATATAGGAAGACTAGTCAAGTCTTCAATCCTGATCGTACACGTGGCAGTTTATATTGGCTCTCGCGTGATCTGAGTAGCATTGAATCAGTAAAGAGATACAAGGTGACGTGGCTTCAACGGTTACTCATATTCAAATTCAAATATAAGAGGGAAGTTCAACTGCAAGTAATGGCGTAGTGGAACTACTTATAAGGCAACATGATCAGCGATCATGGAGGAGCAGTTCGACGGTTTGAAGTGCAGTTCAAAGGTCATCCTTGACAAGTATAAATAGCAGGGAAGCCCCCAGAAAAAGCTCCCAGACTCAGATCTAAGAAACCAGTCATTTACTTCATATTTTATTTTCCAGTTTTACATTCCCAGTTTTTACATTTCTTGCACTTTAAATACCTGTTCTTTACATTCCTGCACTTTAAATTCCTGCACTGCACTTCTTTCATAGGAGTAGTTTCAAGTAGATTGTTGCTGTAAACCTCTTCGAGGTTGAGTTTGGATCATTGTAAGTTTTCATTTTTATGAAATACTTCAATTGTTCGTCATTTAACTGTTATTTTGCTTAAATTCTCCTAAGTCAAGCCACCAGTAAAAGTCCTCTTCATTGAGGCTGAAAGAACTACAACACAATCGTCTGATAATTGGTTGGCAATTATAATTTCTGTAAGGACTGATTGATCCTTGCTGGCACGCTCGCATTTACAAAAATACCCTTCGAAAGCCAAAAAGCCAACATATATTTTTGGCACGCCCGGTGGGACTAATTAAAATGGCTAGACGAAGACGACAAGGAGAAAATGAACGCTTGGAAGAAGGCGTCGAAGGAGAGGTAGAAATACCTAATTCAGAGGATAATGTGATAACACATCCTGTGGAAACTCCCATGTTATCAGAACCTATGGTCGAACAGACCAGTACTTCAGGACAAGAACCATATGTTCATAATATTGGACGAAACCAAGGAATTGGACCATCCATTGTTCCATCTACTCAGCCAACTAATCCATGGGATGGCCTAGTAGATGCCATGGGACAACAATTAATGAACACAATGGAAAGGTGGGCAACATCCTTTTTAGATCGAATAACCACCAACCAACGAATATAAGACACACAGAGGAAGTTTTGAATGTCCCTCAGCAAAGATTGGCTAGAGATAAATAGCCTATGCAAGTTAATGGACATTCTAATGGTCAAACTAGTAATCAGAATTATGAAAGACCATTACCTCAGTCTTGGTATGAACCCATTTCGAGGCCTATAGTAGGCCAAAATGCCTCAGTATTCAACAATGAAACCACACAAGTTGGTGGATCTGGCCAAATACAAGAAACTGGCGTAAGAATGTTTACAAATCCCATGTTCGAAGCCATACCTGGCACTAGGGGTATAATAATCCCTTATTCGAATTTATACCCGGGGGGTTGGAAGGTTGGCCTGCAAATGGAAGGGACACAACGCCTGTTACTGCACCTTTCCCAGGTTGGAATGGAAGACAAGCACTTTAAGGAGACAGTGTTTGTGGTGAGTGAAATGTATCATTATATGTGTGGGGTCGATGTGTTTTTATGTGTCTTCGTTGTGTGTATTTGGTAATGGTAGGGTCTTGTTTTACAGAGGGATACTATTCTTGAAATCCAACGGGGCACAGTTGGCGGATTGGGCGATGACGACGCAACGCAGTTTTGTGAAATGGGTATGGAGGCAGTTACTGACTGCCCGCAGCAGAAACACGACTTGTACGTGTATTGTCCAAATTAATTTGATAGTACATACATAAAATGTAATGTGGTATATGGTTTGTTGGAGGAGTTAATAAGTTGTGTGTGTTTGTGTTGTCGCTCATTGCAGGGAGGACTGCGCAATCATTATGTGTGCTGTGATGCGTCAGTATGTACATCATGTTGACGTCAACAGATCGTTGCAGGGAGATAACTACGTCATATTGTGCGCCAACATGGTTAAAGGTTTTGTGAACGACCATGAAAGGGGTCTGAAAGATAGTGCATGAAGTATGAAACTGTTTGGTTTTTGTAATTGGGATTGATTTGTCGGTTGGGTTTTGCTTTAGCAGTATGGTAGCGCTACGTTATATTCTAATTTTGTGTGGTTTTTTTTTGCACAGGGATGAAGTTATTTTATTAAGTTTGCGTTAGTTCTTGTGAATGTTTTGGTTGGTTTTAACGTTGGGTATTAAATTGTGAATAACAGTAATTACAGATGGATGTTATGCGATTATGTGTTATGTTACATTTGACATGTGTGTTGTTCATTTACTGCTTGGGAATTTTGTGTGTTGAACATGTTGTGTTTTGTTCAGTTACAGCTTTTGAATTTTGTATGTTGAACATGTTTGTTTGACAGAAGTGGAACAGGTATTACATAGTTGTGTGATGGTGGATGAATAGTATTGCATTCAGCATGTAAGATGAATATATTGTGACAATGTGACTTTGTGAAATTGTTAAGGGTTAATGGTATTAGTGGCGTGTGTATGGACATTACATTTGTTGTGGCAATTCATAATAGTGGGTAGTGGTGCAATTTGTGTGCTGTTATGTGTTGTGTGTTCCCACTGAAAGAAAATTTCATTAAAATAGGAATCAAATTAAGGAAATTGATAATTGAAAACGATTTAAAGGAGAAAGCTAAATGAGTATACCACTACATTATGAATGGGAGACTGTTTTGGAACATTGTCCACAATGCAAAAACTACTTGGAAATTAAATGCATACATGGGAAATATGTGTAACCCATGATTATTAACTGGGAAAAATAAAGTAATACAAGTGTCAAATAGTGTGTTTCCACATGATTGGGTTGATCTACTATATCGGTTATTTGCAGGTCTTCCGGTTGTGGTGTCCCAAGCGACCGCACCTGCTGCAACGTATTGGTTGGACTTCCTCACCGCGTGACGATATCCTCTTCTTCTTGGGCCTGCCAGGTGGTCGTTTGACAGCGGATGGCAGTATAATCAAATTGTGTGTGTGGATGGGTGGTTGTTCGATTGTTGGAATTGGTGTAATTGTTGGGCTGTATGACAAGCGATATTCTGAGGCATGGAAGTAAGGCTCGATTAATGTGTACAAATCTTGTCCACTTTTCCGAGCGGCAACAATGGCATGTGAGCATGGGAACCCGTTAAGCTGCCACTGGAAACACGAACATGTGCGGCTGTCAACATCGACCATGACGGACGGGTGTGAGTGTACCTCGTACACTGTGGGGCTTGATTAGCTTACAGTCCATGACCTCCCGTCATTGTATGACTTTTCTAGGAGTTTTTCCATTTTTGGGCATAATACACCATGCCATTTTTGTGATGTTTCCCGCCTAGTTGACATTTGTCGCATTATTTGTGTCCTTATACTGTCCACCAAACGGGTTATCGGAAGGTGAGGTGCCTCGGAAATCCAGTTGTTGAAGGATTCGACGGCGTTGGAGGACATCTCGCCGTACCGGTTACCTCTGTATTGCAATGTGTTTCACAACATAATAGCGGCATTAGTATAGATAATTTAATGTAACACGACGCGGTCAATGTTTTGTACTGTTCATATACAAGTGGAACATATAAAGGTACGCACCTGAAATAAGCATTTGCCCAATGTTGTAGAGGTAGATTTATGAGGAAATCGATTGTAATTTTCTTACCGGAATTGGTGAACTTTTCTACCATCTCTTAAATGCAGTAACAGTCGGTGCGTAAGCGCAGTTGTTGAACTTGGTGATCAACCAAATCTGATGGAAATTGTTCATATATTTAAGTTTGTCTCTAAGGTTCCTCTAAAGGTGTTTCATGCAAAACGCGTGGTGAGCATTTGGGAAGATAATGGGCATTGCCTCCATGAGGCCAACATGCCGATCTGATATGAATGTAAACGTTCTGTCATCACCGAGCGCATTACGAAGATGTTGCAAAAACCATGACTAGTTTGTTGCGTTTTCTGCCCCGACAATCGCAAATGCGACTGGAAACAATCCTGCGTGTGAGTAGGGTGGTTAGTTGGGTGTGAAGGTGTAGATAGTTGTGTGGAAATATTGGCAGGCATAGTTGTGTTCCGTATGTGCATAATATTTGTGTAAATGTTCAATGTACCTCAGTTTTGCATCCTTAGATGTGGCAGCAAGTAAATTCCCTTTGAACCTCCCCTTCAAGAAAGTGCCATCTAGAAAAAGTAATGGTCAGTAATGTTTGAACCCGTCAATGCATGCTTTGAATGATATGAAAAAACGTTCAAACCGGTTGTCATGCTCATCAGAATCAATATTGATATAAGTACCCAGGTTGTGTTCCGTTACGGCCCCACTGTACCATCGTAGCTGATCAAAAGATGCACTTTGTGCCCTAAATAACTCACCTCTGGCTTTTTCGACACCTAACCAAGCTACGCGGTAACTTATTTCGAGGCCGTAATTTTTTTTCAAATCAAATGCAACATTAGTAGGCATAGTCAAAGGCTTGTCGCGGATACGATGTGCGAAGATGTCGGAGACCAAGTCTGATCCTAAACGGCGGTTGTTGACTGTACAAAAAGCGACGCCACAAATGTGTTCATTGTTCCATTTGCGAAGGTAGAAAAAACCATTAGCGTCCAAAACTCACGCGTGTACCAACCATGTGCAACCCTTCGACTCTCGCAACGAACACACAGCAATAATTCTAACTATATCATTTTTGAGGTACTTGAATTCAAAATCGCATTCCACAGCATATTTGCAAAGTACTGTTTGAAACTCAATCGCACCACCTTCGAAACTCTGCCCGACATGAGTTAGTCCGTTAGCCCATGATGCTGATAAGAATGTCTGCTCATCATGTGGACAGTAGTTTGGCAACAAATCAATATCAGGCTCATTGTTAATCTGGTGAACAGATTGTTTGGTTCCACGCGTGCCGAGGCTTGGTATGGTGTCCACAAAATCATCGTCTGCTGTTACACATACATCATCGTGTGACTTGACCATAACCTCGATTAGTTGCAAACGAAAAGAGGATGCAAGGTGAACCATATTTACCGCATTTTGTAATGAGATATTTTTGTAACCCGGAACATTGAAGAACAATCGAACATTAACTGACGTAAGACCATCAAAATTTCACACAAAAAATTAATCAAATCGACAAATGTGTAAGGGGATTTCAGATTGTATGCGACATTCGTGGACAGGAAACAGCACAACAACATAATCACGTCATCCATCCCTGCATTAAAAAATAGTTACAGACGGTTTATAAGGTATGGAGTAAAAGAAAAACACAGAAACACTTGTGTATGTCACACACGGTAGTCAAATGCATATGCTTACAAAATCATCAATAATGGGGGGCACACAGACGACGATGAAAACTTATGTAACAACCATCATACAAGGGGGGAAATCAAACGGAGTACCTGCAGGCGTGTATCGTCACGACGTTGCAATGCTGATATCAGTGTAACCCTGAATGTGCGCCCTCTGTGATATGACTGTGGTGACCAAATATTGGACAATAAGCTGTGTGACCCAGTGGAGGAGATGGTAATACGTTATGAATGTGATCCCTAATTCTGTGCCAGAAGATTGGTATTAGGAAATGGATTTAATTCCTAATTTTGTGTGACCCAGATAAGAAAAGGGTACAAACAACCAAAATTTGAAAACAGAAATCAAAACAGGACCCATTGGTAATAGAATTATAACAAATGGGATCTTTTAGTATATTTGTAAATCGGTAGGACTAAATGGGATGTATGATGGTGATATGGGATTTTTGGATAATTTTCCTTAATTTTATTCATTCATTTTCTATCTTACTAGTTAATAATAAGGGGTTAAAGATTAAGATTGTGCATAGATGGGATTGATTCGGAATATTGATTTCAAGCTTTTGAATTCAAAATCAAATCAGTCATGTACCAGACCCTAGAACCAAATTAAACCAATTTAATGTAGCTTGAGTTTAAAATACATTCATATTATAAATTTTTTTAACAAATAATATTTACATTTTTTTTCTTGTAGACTCTCAAAATGATAATGCAAGTATTATTGATATTTTTTAAGCAATAAAACTCATGAGATTTTAATAGAAAAACTTGTGATGTAAGGTCTCGTTTGACAACTCAATGTTTTATTCTAAAAGTTAAAAAATCATTAAAAATTTCAAAAAGTCAATAATTTATATCAAAAAGTTAAATATTTATTTTTCTCTCTATTTTTTTACAAATCTTTCATAAAAAGTCAAAAAGTCATCTCAAACATATTAATTTTTCAACAATGATAGAGAGCTCTAATTTTGAGTTCTAAAGAGAGTTTTAGTTATGTGCCAAGCGAAAAAGAAAAAAAAAAAACAAAAACACAGGCGCACTCATCACATCACAGGTGGGCCCCACCATCTAGAGCTCCAAAATTAGAGCTTTCAATCTTTATTGTTAATTTTTTTTAACAATGATTTAGACTACTAAAAAATACACCACTAATAGCACTAATACATTGGGAATGGCAACAAAAATAAAAAAATAAAAACAAGGCATAGAAAGTGGGTGGGGCCCACTGCCACATCATTAGTGCTACTTCTAGTGATCCTTTTTTAGTGCTCCCAAGCATTTTTTTTACCTCATATTTTAGTTAAAAAATAAAAAAATTACAAAAATAATATATTCTCAAATGAGGCCTAAGTTTTTGGAAAAATTAGCGAAAACATTCCTCTTCAACTTTGTGTAGTAGGAGAGGTCCAAGATATATTTTTTTTATTAGCTAAGACCCCTCAAAATTTTAACAGAAAAAATTTGACTCAGAAAAATTTTACCAGATTCAGATAAATTCTTTTGATTTCACAAAATTTTTTTTGAAATTTCTCTATGAAATCTTAATATCACTAAATGTTAAAAATATACTAAAGGAACTTTAAAAAATCTTAATATCAGGAATCTTAAAAAAAAATTTCTTAAATTTTTTGTAGTAAAAAAGCTTTAAATAATACTAACAAAATTATTATGTAAATTAATTTTCAATACAAAGAGATACATGAAATAAATAAATTAAATTTTTTTCTACTGAATGTTAAAAATATACTAAAGGAAAAAAATATGTTAAGTTAGATATAGGTCAAAGAAAATTTTAAAAATAAGGTATATGGTGAAATTTACTAATAGTTGGAGTATATATGAAAATTAAATTAGAAATTTGGAGTTTGAAGACACAACAATTATCCCAAAGGTTATATGTATTTAATTTTTTTTATAACTCAGTATTTGGCTCATTAGACCAACTAATATGGGGAACCAATTCCATCATCCACCAACGGAGGTCCAATTAAATTTAAGGCAAAATCTGGTATGAATTGACCCCAAAAAATAGAGTAAGTCTTTTATATAAATATTTTGAAAATGTCGTTACTCAATAAAATTTAAAATAGTGTTTTACATGACAAATAATCAATAGTGTTAATTTTAAAAGTAAATTATACCTTTTATCTTTTATATTTTATTATTTTTTTACTTTGGCCTTCAAAATTTTTTTCACTACTTTGGCTTCTCACGTTTCAAATTTTTTTTTTTTAATTTACTCTTAAAATTAACTTTCATTCAAATTAGTTAAAAAAATGTTATATTAGCAGTCACATAATATAAAATATATTAACACACACTTCTGACTCAAACTTAAATCTAAATATAAATATATATATTATTTTTTATATCTCATGACTGCCAACACATTATTTTTAATATAAATTAATTTTAAGAGTAAATTGAGAAAAACATAAAATGTGAATGATTAGTGAGGAAAAAGAAAATCATTTAAGCGTCAAAATGAAAAAATAGTAAAATATAAATGGGACAAAATATAGGGAATTTTTTTTAAGATCCCTAATATTAAGATTTTATAAGATAAATGGCATACAATATTTTCATAAGACCTCTTAACATTTTTACAAAGAATATTCGGCTTAAAACATTTTGCTCGACTCAGAGAAAATTGAAATTTCTTTGAGTCGGGCAAAATTTTTCTCAATTGAATTTTCTTTGTGAAAATATTGAGGGACCTTAGCTAATAAAAAAAATATTTTGGACCTCTCTTACAATACTAAGTTGGAGAGAAGTGTTTTACTAATTTTCTCCAAACTATAATTTACTCTAATTTTAAATGTTAATCAGCAATTTTTTTTGTTCAGTTTACTATAAAATAGTGAAGGTATGTTTATAAAATAAAAATTAAAAAAAGTTACCATAAGAGACTATAGAATATGAATGCTTTTTTTTAATATATTTTAAGTTTGATACGTAAAATATTTTGCAATAACAAGGGTTAGTTTGGATATTGATTATTTTAGTTAGTTTTTTAAATATATTTTAACTTGACTAAAAAAATTGTGTTTGGGATGATAATTTACTTTTTTTTGTTGTTGATTTGATAATTGTGATAGAAAAGTGAAGTGATTATGCGTTGAATGTGATTTTTATTTATTGATTATTTAACCTATTTGTCTTTATTAACTTTTTAGCCTAAACCTAACTTCCCAAACAACCCCCTAAGTATAATAGATGCAATGGCATTCAAATTTCTTTACAATTTTCATAAATAAATCAAATTTTTGAATGTATTGTATTTAGCACAAAGTGTTGATTCAGGTAGGAGAAGCTAGACCAATTATAAAAATATTATTTTAAATTTTTATTGATGAGTTTAAATTTACTGGTTCATGGTAATTTTGAAACTTTTTAAAATTTAAGAATAAATTATAGTTTAATGTCGTTAACCAAAAAATTATAATTTAATGTTAATAAACTTATGCACAACCTCAATTCATAATATGATTTTTGCTTCAATTGAAAGATGATTTTTTTTATTATTTATGAATATTTTCAATTTATAACATGAGTTTATAAATTAAATTGAAAAGGTTTAACTTCTAGCAAAAAAATATCATAAATATTATAGCAAAAAACTAATGATTAAATGACACATGTGTTTTTATATTTTTATAAACTCAAAAAATTGAAAATATTGTCTACGTTATGCATAATATTTTTCAAAAATAAGAGTTTATTTCTAAAAAGAAATTAAAACTAAATGTTTTTAATATAAAGAATTCAAAAATACAATAGTGTAATATATCCATGTGTATTTAAATATTAGGATAATTTTCTAAGGTTCATGATATTAAAATTTTATAAGATAAAAAACATACAATATTTTCACAGTAGTTAAGGTCTCTCAACATTTTATATAGAAAAATTTGACTCAGAGAAATTTTGCCCGATTTGAGAAATTTCAATTTTCACAAAGAAATTTTGAAATTTTCTCTGTGAAATCAAAGAAATTTTTCTGAGTTGGGGCCGAAATTTCACTGAGTCAGACGAAATTTCTTTGAATTGAATTTTTCTGTGAAAATGTTGAGAGACCTTAGCTAATAAAAAAACATCTTGAACATTTCCTACTATACAAAGTTGAAAAGGGATGTTGCCTAATTTCTCCTAAACATTACCATATTGATAATAAATCAACCAAAAATAAATGTGTTGTGAAAGAATAAAGCTATATGTACCAATTGGTATAGTAATTAGTGTACTAAAGGGTGATGTGACATAGTTTTAGAGATTTTAGGTCTTTATAATTTGTATAATGGGTGGGTCCATAATTTTAAAGTGACAGTGTCCAAGCATATGTTAATATACTGATTAATATATTAAATGGTGCATGTAGCACCACTGTTGAAATTAATGACAATTAAAATTTTAATTTACCTATGAACTAAATAATTAATTATTAATTGTATTTAAAATGTAATAACCAGTGATTAAATGACATGAGTATTTATGTATTTTTAGAAATTCAAAAAAATAAAAAAATTGTGTTGAGAGTTTCAAACTCAAAAGGCCTCACAACGTTTTTACCTATATTATATAATTTGATTACAAATAAAATACAAAGATAAAATTCAGACATTTTATAAGACTCATTTCATATAAAATGATTAAGTATCTTTAATTTTTTTTTAAAAATAAATAGACACAACATTTTCTACCACTAATGTAGGCTAACTCCTATTATAACTCACATTGTGTTTTGTGACGTGAGAAGTTATTCATCGTATTGGAAGTTTTTAGAAATATTGTAATTGATGGAAAAGATATGACAAACCTTTATATTAGGAGATGGATAAACAATAAAGAGACTTGAGAAACTTGATCTCATGATAAGGAATAACCAGTTATACGGAAAGATGCGGTCCACACATTTATTTGGAAAATTACTTTTTGTGATCAAATTTCCAATGTAGACTTGATCAAGCCAAATGCCAGTGGTGATAGGAAACATTGGAGCTGAATTTTTAAATTTATTACTTTAATTACAAAATATAGAAAAAAAAAAATAAAAAATCTAGGATTTGACTCTATTAAACAAACTAAATCATATATTTTTAATTATTTTAATTAAAATTCTCAACTTTTAAAAATGTTATCAAAAACAGTAGGCCACATTATTGTTTTGATCAAAATTAGAAGCTTAACAAATGATAATCGCAATGGAAAATACCATGTTACTTAATGTCATATTTATTGTCATTTAAATTAAATAAGTGAGCAACTCATTTATGTAATTTTGTAGTCTAATTACTACCATTTGATATTTAAACTCACATTAATTGATGATTATCTACAGCCTTGTGAAACACAAACATTACAAGAAGAAAAAAAGCTGATGAGCAATAGAGATGAGGTGGATTTATAGAAATTTTGTGTGGTAACTATAACTTTTTTTTATCAAGAGAAATTTTCATTAAAAAAGCCAAACCGCACTTACAAAGGGATTAAAAATACAACAAGATATAAGCATACACCAAACAAAGTAAAAAAATACTCCAAAAAAAGTCCAGAAGAAGCTATGAAATAAATCAAGAGACACAAAAGCTCGCAAAACATAGGCCTACATCCACAGAGAAGGTAAGCTGTAATCACACCATCAATGGATCCCAAGCCACACAACCACACACAAATAAACAAAAAGATAACAAAACCAAAAAAACCCTTCAATCCCAAAGGCAGTGGTGGGAAGACAGCGACAGAAACGACGGCCGAAGGCAGATATAGTGGAGATGAAGAGATGAAGAAGCGATGGCAGGGCCGTGGAGGTTGGAGACTGGGAGGTGCATATTTAAAGGGTAGTGGAAGATTCGATGGCAGTGAGGTAGTGACGGCGATAGAGTGAGGTGGTGGAGGAGGATAAGGCAAATCCGGTGAAGAAATGTCTTACAAAGAGAAAGAGAGGGTTGGAAAGACAAAGTTTCCAAGGTTATTTAAGCAAAAAGGCAAAGAAAAGAAAGAAGAAAATAGGAGTTAAAGGAGGAGGAGGTCGAAGCCGAAGCCCCTCCTCTATGGTAACTATAGCTTGAAGACTACAATCGACCGCTATTAGAAAAGTAATAGAGCCATGGGTACAAGAAACCAAAGATGAAGGAGTATTCACCATAGGTGTAACAAATGTTGGCACGGGCATCTCTGTTGCGAGATTCGGCAATGGAGCTTCAAAATTAAGCACTTGCATTGCTTTGCCTAATTGAAGGTCGGAGATTGTGATTGGGGTGAGCACACCAGAGCCCAACAATCATCAAACGTTCATTTGTTCTTGAACAAACTCTGTACGTATCTTCGGATCTGCTGCTTTAAGAAATCTACTGGTACCATAGAGATCCCAAACCCACTGCACCAATATCATTTGACTTTCTGGGACCTTGGAGTCAATGGATTTTTCTTCCACAAGCTATCTCTAATAGCACAATTCCAAAACTATAATAATCTGATCCTTTACTAGCTTTATGTGTAACTAGGTATTCAGGTGCCACGTAACCCATAGTCCCTGCAAAACCTGTTGTGTACAAAGCTTGTCGTGGTTGACAAGCCTAGCTAATCCAAAATCCCCTAGTTTAGAATTGAAATTTGAATCTAGCATGACATTGCTTGATTTTATATCCCTATGCAACACACATTGTTCCCATTCTTCGTGTAGGTAAAGTAATGCTGAGGCCAAGTCTTGAGCAATTCCGTACCTCATCACCCATGTCAACAAGCTTTTTTCTTCGAAGAGATGGTAATCTAAGCTTCTATTTTCCATGAAGTCATAAACAAGTAGGAGTTCTCTTTTCTCATGACACCAACCAAGTAGTTGCACCAAATTTTTGTGCCTCAACCGACTAATGATCTTCACTTCAGATGCATACTCCTTTCTTCCCTGTTTTGATCCCTTTGATATCCTCTTCACAGCAACATTGGAGTTGGATTCCTTCAAAAAACTCTATAAACCTACCAAATCCTCCTCGTCCAAGTATATCCGCAAATTTATTTGTTGCACGAAGCAATTCACCATGCGAAAACTTCCTTGGCCCAGTACCGACCTCAAAGTCATTATCCATGGACATATTAAATGCAACCTCCTCATCTGTCCTTTTCATCCACAAGACAAACACAAACACAAACAAAGCCAACCCACAAACCAAACCCAAATGATCTACAGTCAGTCCCACTACCAGTGGCTTTTGTTGTTTCTTAAACTTGGACTGAGATTGGGACTCGAATTGAATGACCACGATTTAATAATATGTTTCTCAGAATATTTTCCCGTTCCAGCTGAGAAGCCTATTGTAACCCATTCTGGTAAGTAATTCCTTGGATCAATTGGATAACTAAGGACACTTTTAACACTAGTATTTTGTATATCCAGTGAAAACAACACTCAAAATTTTAAAACTAGAATCATAACTAATCCAGGCTTTGTTATCTTTCCCATATGTTATGTTGTTGTACCAAGTTGCAGTAGCACTAGATGTGAGAGAGTTGATATTGATACCCACGTGAGTTTCCGGTGGATCCCAATCATTTGGATAGGTATCAAACTCCACAGCAACAAATTGATTCTGTGAGGGGGGTTCCTTTGGAAGACCAGGTAGCCAGCCCTGGTTAAACTGGATGGGGAATCATGAGAAATGAGGAAGAATGTAAAACCATCTGCAAAATTCGAGCTTCCTTCTGAATCAATAGCAAACAAGAAAGAGGTGTTGAAATCCGTCAGTGCTCCAGAAGCTTTGTCCCAAGGTGAAATTCATGTTTATATGTGGCTCGACCGACTTTCCACACTTCGTTTGGAGTGATTTGGATGCCGTCGTTGGAAAAAAAAGCATCTCCTATTATGGTGACATTTTCAAGCTTTTGATTAACATTGGTTAAGTCGAAGCTCAGTGCATTTGCATGAAGGGTGAAGTAGTGAAGGGTGATCACAAGGTAGAAGAAGAAAAAAGAACAAAGGAAAGTATGTGATTGGAGGGTGGGATTGCAAGAGTTGCAGACTGCCATATCAATGGTTCGTTGTGAGGAAAATTATTCTTGATCAGTGAGTTTGGAAGTATATATGTAACTCTATATATAAATTAAATAATTATAGACTTATGGAGATGTTATAATGTGTAGTCTTAAAAAAAGGGGTATATATGGTAGTATGTAATTCATAATTTTTTTACGAGTTAATTAAATTTTTTACTTTTAAATTATTGTTAAATTATCTACTTAATTCTTGAATTATCGAGTAGACTATCGATTTAATCTATTATGTTTTAAAATATTTAATTCAAACTTATTTAGTTTTAAAAATTTACAAAAATAAAATATAAATTTATAAATAATTAGTAAAAGATCTTACCTAATTAAATATTATAAATTAATAAAAGAGACTGTACTTATAAATATATATTATTCATTAAACATATATCTTAACTACATTATTGAACTATTCACTCACTCTTTAAATTAACAAATACTCAATACACATAAATAAATCTCACTTTTTTATATTTTTTATCATTTAAAAACACTTTAACATACTCTTTCTTTTTTTTTTTTAGTTCCATTATTGAAGATGTCTAAATTACAGACTCTATATAAGTTCTAACTCTATCACTTTAAATACAATTTTTAATCCACCGTGCTCTAAAGTGCAGAATTATCAAGAAAGACTTTGACTATAACTTCTAACTCTATCACTTTAATACAATTTTTTAATCTCACCATGCTCTAAAGTGCAGAATTATAAAGAAAGACTTTGACTATATTCTTCGTACAACTTTAACTCTATCACTTTAATACAATTTTTTAATCCACCATGCTCTAACGTGCAGATTATCAAGAAAGACTTTGACAATTGAGAGTGTATTTTGAGTTTTTTTTAATAATTTAAATTATTTATATTATAATATTCGTTCAGTAAATTATTTATGTAAAAAATTAAATAAATTAACATATTTTTTTAAAAAAAAGAATTTGTTAACATGGATTTTAATAATATTTTAAAAACAATTGAGACTTTGATCATGGAGTTACCATATCTGATTAACTTTATTTTTTATATAAATAATATAATCGACAAATTTCAATATGAATTGTTCGAATTATTAAAATATACTTAAGAAAATACCTCTAGTTCCTCACAACAACAAGATTGTTGTGTCTTATGACACAACAACAATCCTCAATCCTATTTTATATAATAATTAGTATATGTTCATGCTGAAGGTATAATATAAATAAAAAAAGTTAATAAAAGGGAAAATAAAAAAGGGGCATGCACCAATAAATCTCAAATTAATAACTTATTACACTGTTTAGTCCCAAATATTTTCTTATGAATTGAACAGTCCCATTGTAAGGGAATTGACCATTGAGGGCATATACATTGTAGGCGTGTGTGGTATAACTGCTGGCAACGTTGGCAATTTATTAATGTGAAATTACAGAAAAGGGCCATCCATCACGAACATCAGGGCCATGATCAAACAATCATGGCCATGATCAACATCATCAACATTCGTTCCATCATC